>CAIGRK010030061.1:0-13468 GCA_903798315.1 Fraxinus greggii | reverse complement strand
TTTTTTTTTTTTTCCCAAATACTTGGATATAGATCTGGCTAGTAAAAAATAAAATTAATGGAGTTGATTCATTTATGAAAGGTTGTCTTTTTCAGACTATTAGCGAGGTTATTGAGCTTGTCTTGTGGAGGAAACTTAGTGACTTCTAGTAACTTTTCGCCTGGACATTAAGGTTAAACATTATTTGTTTCTAGCTCGGTGCATGTGCTTGTAAAAACCTATGTCATTAAGGTTAACTTTTGAAGTTTTTTTAAGAAAAGCCGAGTCCANTTTTTTTTTTTTTCCCAAATACTTGGATATAGATCTGGCTAGTAAAAAATAAAATTAATGGAGTTGATTCATTTATGAAAGGTTGTCTTTTTCAGACTATTAGCGAGGTTATTGAGCTTGTCTTGTGGAGGAAACTTAGTGACTTCTAGTAACTTTTCGCCTGGACATTAAGGTTAAACATTATTTGTTTCTAGCTCGGTGCATGTGCTTGTAAAAACCTATGTCATTAAGGTTAACTTTTGAAGTTTTTTTAAGAAAAGCCGAGTCCATGCCTAATCCGGTGAATTGACATTGATTTGATCCTACTAGCCCCTCCGGGATTACTTTTACACCGTAATAGAGAATATCCGTGTATTCAGTTCCTGGACGCCGAGCCTCCTAAGAATACTTAAGTCGAGGGCAGGGAGCTTTTCACTGAGATTGGTCCTCATCGGCATTTATCATCACTAAGGCAGGCTTGCTGGGTCTGCCTTCCTTCCCGTCGGCTTCGTCCAGATGTGGTCTTTCTAGTAAAAGTTGTTAAAAGAGATAAATAGGGTCTTCAACTTTCTAGCTGATTTAGTCTAACAAATTACAATCAATAACTAGATATATTTGGTATCGGCTATGTGAAACAAAGAATGAAAAATAAATTGATTTTTAGGTGTTCAATTAAAGAAGTTATGCAAATGATTGAGTTGAGAATTTTCTCGTATGTCAGTTGCCGACGTGTTTCTATGGAGAGACAAGAAGGTTTCAGCCGGAGTATTAGGTGGGGCTACTGCTATATGGGTTCTATTTGATGCTCTCGAATACAATTTGCTCACTTTAGTCTGTCATGGTTTAATACTTGCTCTGGTAATACTGTTCTTGTGGTCAAATGCTTCCACCTTCATCAAGAAGTAAGCCCGTCTGATCTGATTTCGAACTACATCATTCTTAATATTACGTACATTATATGTATGAATTATACGTTCTGTGTGTGTGTTTCTTTTTTCCGGTTAGATCCCCTCCCCGTATCCCAGATGTAAATATCCCGGAGAAGCCTGTTCTGAAGTTTGCATCTACTTTGAGGATTGAGATAAACCGTGCATTTTCAACTCTGAGGGAAATTGCATCAGGAAGGGATTTGAAGAAGTTTCTATCTGTAAGTAGTTTGTCTACTTGAATTTGGGAGCAATAACTAACTTGGTCATATCCTCTGCTGCATATTTGGCAAAGCTTGAGATATTTACTTATTACTAAATTTACTTACAAGTTACTATGTTTGCTTCTCATGTTCTTTATTCTGTTGACACGAAGGTGATTGCTGGCTTGTGGATTTTGTCAATTATAGGGAGTTGCTGCGATTTCTTGACATTGGCGTACACAAGTAATAACCTGTGCCTAACCGTTACGGACGTACATTCTACGTTCTGTTTAAGCTTATTAAGGTTCTGACATAGATATTCATTGTTTTTTGAAAATAGATACCGTATTGCTGTGCACCGTCCCTGTCTTGTATGAGAAATACGAGGACAAGGTAGACTCTTGCGCTGAGAAGGCAATGGCCGAGTTCAAGAAACAGTACGCAGTGTTGAATGATAAAGTATTAAGTAAGATCCCGAGAGGGCCTTCAAAAGATAAAAAACGTGATTGATCGCTCGTTGTAGGAGAGCTGTATTGCCATCTATGGGCGCTAGTGGTGTTTTTTCGAGCATGCTTATAATTTTTCAAATTCCGACTCTCTTATATGTAAGTAATTATCTTCAAGGATTACGGGTTGGTTAATCACCAAATGAATTTGGAATAGACGGATTTCAGTGCGAGTGATTGTATATATATTAATAATATGGCGCTCAAGTTATTTTTTCTGATTTAATTAACCATATTCTTGGCATTAATATAGCTGATGGAGTTGCTTTAAAAATTGAACTGCAGATAGTATTTGAATTCTTTGAAAGTAAGTATGGATAGAAAATAATTTTTGAGTTTTTAATTTGTAATATATTATATTCGTGGAGAAAAGGTTTTTTGAAAGTATTTATAAATGAATTTAAATTGCAAAATAAATAAAAATGAGGGCGGATGGTAATTATGACTTTCAGGAAAAGTGGATAGAAAATGACTTGAATTTGTTGAAATAGTTTATAGACATGGGCGGAATTTCACGTCGCAAGATCAAATCAGCGACTTTTTATATCTGTTTTAGTGAGAATTATGGTGTGGAGGATTGGTTTAAATTTGCTTGGGGTTTGATCAGTAGAGATTAAATTCGAATTAAAATTGAAAAATTAATCGTTATTATTTACTTTTATTAGACGAGTATATTTATAACAAGCCATGTTTTGAGGTAGTTTCTACAATGAATGACCTTAAACTACTCCACGGAAATACGGTAGTCTTACCTTTTGAGGCATGTTTTTGTCTGAAGTTGAATGAACTTATCGAATGGAAGACGACGTGACAAATAAAAAATTGTCACACTTTGTAAACATATTTAACATAGAAAAATTTGCTAGAAAAGGTCTACAAGTAATTAAAGCCACTGGCAATGGTGTCGTTAAATAACCCACAAAAAAAAAATAATAATAATAAAAAATTGTCGGTATTATCGTCGATAGCTAATGACCACTATTCCTTGTCCTTGTGCCAGAAAGGGTTTCCCGCGGATCTTGAGAGGCTGTCCGACTTTGGAGAGGTCGGCAACCACTATCCACGTGCACTCATCTTTATTCAAACCAAATTGTCTCACTGAAGAATCAAGATAGATGTTTGATGAAGATTAAAATCAATATTTTTACCTGAATCAAACTCGACATATTTCATGTAGGACACACTTTTCTGAAACATATTTCTTCAACTTTTATCAAAATTTATTAAAAATTTGATTTTATTCTCAAGCAAATAAAGGGATTAAAGCCATTATAACCTTGACTGGTTCAAGGCCATCCACCCGCATGCACTCACCCAGTACGCCCAGTTGACGACGACGACCACTATATAAACAGCAGCTCAAACTTCTACTAATGATAGAACCTGGTTCGTTTACTCATAATAGCAGTTCAAAACTTAGTTTTAAAAGATTTCAGTTGTATAACTTCTTGTTCAAAAGCACGCATGATGAGTTCAACTCTCAAGTAAAACTATAGTCAATCACAGATGAGATTAAGATATAAACAAGCAAAACTAAGGATTGTACAATTACTCCGCATAATCCGCCTCTGTTCAAAGATTCAAGAAGCTAGCCAATCCTAAAAAGGGTGCATTCGGATTGGATAATCAATCATTGTTCTTTTATTTACGGCGTCTAATTGGGGCCAACTCCGGGTTGCCTTTCCTCATCATTGCTACGAACTCATCATAGTTTATCTTCCCGTCCTGCCATAAAACAAACAATTCATTATATACACAACCGAGCAATACATGAGAAGAATTGTAACTCAATCTAGCTCAAACACCCCTCTTAGAGCATAATTTCCTAACCAGGGGTGTTTTCTTCCTTTCTCCTCTCAAATTCGCGAGATATTTCAAGCGAAAAAATGTATACTGGATAATAAATCAAATATAAGTGTCTTGGAATTGCATGGAGTGACATAACCATTGTGCTCAAATGAAACGCAACGCTTGAGAGAAAGTCGTTTTGTCAGCCATGTATGGCTAAGCTTAAAAATGGTACAAGTTACAATCTCTTTGTTACCAAACAAGTTAAGATTAATTACTTATTCTTACTTCTAAGTAAAAGGGTTATTTATTTTGAAATAACTCTTCAAAGTGTGTGCCGAAAGCATAGGCAGGGGGTCGGTGATGTATAAAAAACAATTTAGAAGATAACAAATATCTAGCCAATACAAGTAAACAAGAGAAGCTGTACATGATCCGTGTCAACTTCTGCAATGATTTCCTTGATCGTCTTAGCATCCCCCATATTGTATTCCTTTAGGGCATGCTCCAATTCTTCGACCGTGATGTACCTAAAGTTTCGATGCAAGGATCAGAGAGCAACATAATAAGATATACACAATGGTATTTAGGAAGACCATATTTTACCCGCTCTTATCCTTGTCGAAATACTCAAAGGCTTTGAACAAATGGTCTTCTTTATCCACTCGATTCATGTGCATTGTAGCAGTTATAAATTCAATGTAGTCAATCGTTCCATTTCCATCCACGTCAGCCTGTAAATAGTAGAAAGTGCATTAATACAGTAGCAACAAAGACGATCATCATAATGCCAAAATAGGAACATAAAATCTGTAGGGTTGTCACACTAGAGCTATACAAACTCTCAGAGGAATATATTACCAATAAAATCTTCCCAGGTCAAGAGCATGTTTTACTAAGCTTCAAATGTTAGAAATAATATACTGGTTTTGACACTAAGGTCAGAGTTCTATCAAAATAAGTAACACTTTCTACATAAAAGTAAGAAAAATGGTAAGGCATCCAAAATATTGGAAACCAAGTTGCTTATAAGTTATAAGTAAATTTACATTTTTGTAATGCTAAGCCAAGGATGTTCTTGGTCTGAATATTAGGTTAGTTTTCAATACGTCCTATGTTCAACCTTTTTGGGAAAACTAAGGTCGGCTGAACTTTGTAAAACACAATTCTTACTTTCCTTGTGATCTTGTCTCTCTTCAACACTAAATTCAATACCAATATTTTGTTAATTACATAATTTTTATCACGATTTAACTTCTTTTAAACGTGTCAAAAGAAAAACTAAATTTTTATCACGTTTTATCTTCTTTTAAACGTGTCAAAAGAAAAACTAATACTTATTTAATGTTGTGCATTCCAAAATTTTTATTAACTCAGGTTATTAGGCACTGAAAGTCGTCAAATATTGAATTTCGATAGGTTGGTCCCTTTTTATGAATAATCTGAGCCTAATAACGCGACCATCTGAGGTGCCAAATTGCTTGTAACAAAAGTTAATTAATTTTATTTACTTTTGAGTTTTGAAACAAAATAAAATAAAACTGGTGAGAGGAATTAATGGTGAAATCTGGCATAGGTTCCAAAACGAATTTCCAAGAAGTCGAGAACATCAAGGATAAGGAGTTAAAATTGAGGTCAAAGCAATGCAGAAATTAAGGACTAAGATTTAGGAGGAGAAATAGTCATAGAAAATGATTTTAGCATGGCCGGCTAAGCTTAAAATGTTTACTTCTAAGTAAATAATTTAAATATTTTTTTTTTCCAAAGTTGGAAATGCTTATTTTTGACACTAATGTACTCATTCAATTCAATAAAATCTCTGTCAAAGGGTTCAGCCTTGAAGCCAAAAAAGTAGAGATAGAGGCCAGTGTTCTCTATTTACTCATGCAATGAATGAAAATAGATATTGACTGATGCTATTAACTGCCTCACTTTTGACTCAGAAGATAAAAAAACCGAAGTCAAAACGAAATGGAATTGGAACCAAAAGTAAGATAGAGAAAGTACCGCATCCATTAACTGCCTCACTTCTGACTCAGAAAGCTTGGTACCCAATTTTGGTAGACCGGCTTTCAATTCTTCGTACGTAATTGTTCCATTGTTATCAGTGTCCATGGATTTGAACATCTCCTTCAATCCCATAATTTCTTCTTCCGATAAATTTTCTGCAATTACCTAGAAACCCCATAAACGTTTGGAATTAACCACGAGCTGGAAAACAAATTGAGCATGTTTGACTAAGCTTAAAAATGTAAATAAGCAAGTTCTAAAAATATATTTGGTAACTTCAGAAGTTACCTTAAAAGTAACTAACCTTTTTTTCCCTATTTAATAGCAAGATCAGAGTAAGATATTCAAAATTATTCGGTCACGAGTTGCTTATAAGTAACTTTCAGTTACTTTTCAGCTAAGCCAACCACATTCATAATTTATCACGAAATTGGAAATTCAATAACATCGGTAAAATATCGATAACACACCTTAAGAGCTACTTTTTTAAGCTTGTTCATTGCACGGAACTGCTTCATTCTACTCAATACGGCTATGTCAAGAGGCTTATCAGATGCATCACCATCTTCTCTCATCCATGGATGTTCTGCATTTTCAGTAGTTGAACTTCATTATCTAATTAATTGAATCTCATTGAAATAGTTTAAAAACATTTCTTCAAATGTTAATCAAATCAATAAAATTTTGATTCTTAAGCTAAATCCAAAACAATTTTAAAGAATAGTATAGTTCGTAGAGAAAATAAAATGAAACGTGCAAAAGTAAAGACATGGAGAACGATGGAAAGACATGGCTTGACTCCTCACTGGGCTAATGTTATGCTTACAAAGTTCACTTAATAGGTAAAAAAGTTTTAAAACAAGTATTTCTTTTATTGATCAAAATTGAAATAAGTTTCTTATTTTGACACTAAACTAATTTGTCCGAACATATTTGGAAACAAAAAATTAATTGAAAGCAACTATTTTTTTTTTAAGCTTAGCAATGCGTCCATATTGTGTTTATTTTACGTCAGTGTGTTTATCATACGCATAAATTATGTCCAGCCAAAAGAAGAGGGTCTATTGGTTTCCAATTTTACTGTCATACAGCATTCTAATATCAGGAAGAGTTGAAATGTACGTAAAACTTCAACAGCAGTAAGCCGATGTCTGGGATCTGCCTGTAGCATCTTCTTAACGAGATCTTTGGCACTACTTGATATCGACGGCCAAGGATCGGAAGAAAAATCAAGATGTCCTCGCAAAACAGCATCAAATATACCCTGCTCATTCTCTGCAAATAGAAGAAGATAAGAAGTTTTAATTATTGACATTATGACGTAGGCGAACAAATTCACCGAGTCCAAAACTAGGGATAAGACAGAATGCTGGAGCAAAAAGATAGAAACAATTATCAATATGAAGACAAAGTAATACAAATTTGTCTTGTTAAGACGTACCTCCCCAAAAGGGCGGGACACCGCTGAGTAATACATATAGTATCACCCCAGCACTCCAAATATCAGCTTCAGCACTGTAATTTCGACGCAACACCTCAGGAGCCACATAATATGCACTGCCCACAAGATCCTTGAAGACATCTCCTGCAGTAAGATATCAACTATAAGTAGAAACCCTATGTTCATCTAGCCCTTTCATTAGCTTGCCATATCCGTGTCGATATGACAGGGTATACCTTCGAATAAAAGACATGATCCCCGACACGTGTATCAATAAGAAAGAGAGAGCGGCATGGGTTGGGGGTGCGGGCATATGGCACATTAATAAAAAATTTACAGCAAAAACTAGAACTAGTTTCAAGCCACTTATATTGCAAGTTGTATGTTGTAGTGATTGTAACATTTCTTGAGGTAATAATGCCAGACATTGTAAACGTAAATTTTCATCAGAACATGTTTTGAAGCTAACTTGTTATTTTGGGAACCATTTTTTCAAGCTCTTTGTACATAATCCAATGTGGTTTATCTCTAGTTTGCTGATTCTAGTCATGTACATTAACTTCCAAATTTGATTCATTTCTAGGTCTCCCGATAATGGGATTCCCTATGGAAGTAAATAAAAGCAAAAAGTTATTTGGTTCATTTAGTTTTAAGCTTGAAAAAATTATGTTCAAGGCCTCAAAATAATTAGTCGCCTATCTCATAATTCTTAGGGCAGGCCCTGGTTGCCGTTTTGGGCTGTTAAAATGCAAACAAGTGTTATCCACTTTTTTGGATGCTCAGCCTGGGTGTTAAAAGCGGTCACTGAATAGGCCGAAAGATTCTTTCTGTTCTTTTTTTATTTATTTTTTATTTTTTGTGATTCTATTTTCTGCACTTAAAGTTTTATGCGATTAATCGAGTGTTCGTTTATTTCTGGGCATAGCACATTTGTTAGACTAAACCGGAAAAAAAAATTTTAAATTAACAGATATACATTTCTATACAAGCACATGAATTACCGGAATTAATTTGAAATGTTGAGAAAGTTACCAGGTTTGAAGAAGACAGATAAGCCAAAATCAGTAGCCTTCAGGGGAGAATCCTCATTAGTATTCAAGAACAAGAAATTCTCAGGCTTCAAATCTCTGTGCATTACTCCCATGGAATGACAATTATGCACCACCGTCACAATCTGGCGGCACAACCCAGCAGCCGCCCGCTCTGAATAATGTCCCTTGGCGATGATCCGATCGAAAAGCTCGCCGCCGGCGCAAAGCTCCATAATCAAATGCACGTTGTGGCGGTCTTCGAATACTTCTTTGAGTTCCACTATGTTGCGATGGCCAGTGAGGTGGTGCATGATCTGCACCTCACGGCGGACGTCCGCCACGTCGTCGGAGGTTACGAGTTTACGGCTAGCGATTGATTTGCACGCGAAGGCCTGGCCGGTGGCGCGGTGGGTGACGAAGTGGGTGACGCCAAACTGACCGCGGCCTAGCTCGCGGCCAAATATGTAGACAGAGTGGACGTCGGATTGGGGACGGCCCAGGACGCGGCCGACGCCGGTGAGGAGTGGGCGGCGATGGGGCGGTGGAGCATCGGTGGGGAGAATGGTGATGCCGGTGTCTCGGCCGTTGGGTTGTGGATCTTGTGGTGGTGGGTGGGCGGAGAAGCCACTGCAGTTACCCATATTTGGTGGATTTAAGACAGCAAAGTCAAGCCGTAGGTACTAAGAAAATACCCGAAAAGAGAGAGAAGTACATATGCCTTGTCTGAATATGTGTCGTAATGACTAAATTAACCTTGGATGTGGGACGTGTCGTGTATAATTTTGTATGTGCGATGACCTATGGTGGACCATAGTCTAGTCGTGTTTGGAAGCACCATATCACCATATCAAATGAGTAAATACAAGGAATTAGCCGGTCGACCAGACCATATTTTTCATAATGACTTTTGACCATTAAAAAAATTTAAAAACTAAAACGATTAGATTAAATATCAAAATTTAAAAATACCATTATCTTCAACATAATATTTGAGTGGAGGGAAAAAAAGAAATTAAAAACTTACACAGTCTAATAGTTAGGATTCATTTGAATAAACCATCATCACATTCAACACAACGCTGACCACCACACAACCCGACCATTATCTT
The DNA here is from genome assembly GCA_903798315.1 of Fraxinus greggii. Classification (NCBI taxonomy): domain Eukaryota; kingdom Viridiplantae; phylum Streptophyta; class Magnoliopsida; order Lamiales; family Oleaceae; genus Fraxinus; species Fraxinus greggii. The sequence goes on along the minus strand of CAIGRK010030061.1, from coordinate 4,205 downwards.
CAACAAAGTTAGTTAGTTTGGGATTATAAAATTGATTTTTCATTTATTATGTTTCAAAAATTTGTGGATTTATAATGTTTAAAATGTTTATAGTTCATTATTTAGATAGATTAAGATTAATGAGTCTATATGTGATTTAAGTGTTTATTTTGCCATAAAGTACCTTCTCATCGAAAATGGTGAGATCCGGCGAGAAGTCGGTCAGGCCGACTTTTTTTTTTGGGTTGCCTAACTTTTTCTTTTCTTCATTTTTTTTTCAATTAAAAATTCTTTTTAATTCTTTTTTTTAATGATAAAACATTAATTTTTTCAATTTTAATTAAATAATGTTTATATTCTTTATTTATTTTTTATAATTTCGTTTTACTTAATTTGTTTTTTTTATTATAATTATTTTAGAAATAGTTTTAAAATTTCATAATTGTTATTTTCATATTATAAATAGTTTTTTTTTGCCAATTTAAAATCCTCTTTAATGCTTTTCTTTTTATAACAAAACTTATTTTTTTTTTCAATTTTCATTAAATATTAATTATATTCTTTATTTAATTTTTATAATTTTCTTTTGTTTATTTTTTATTTTTGGTAATAATTTAAAAAAATCCTTACTTGTTTTCTTTTTATTATATTTTAATTTAAAGTACTTTATAATATTCTTGCTTTATTTTTTATATTTTTCTTTAATTTATTTTTATTTTTGGTCATTAATTTGTATTTAATTTATTATTATTTTTCTTTAAATTTCTTAATTATTTTCTATTTATCATAATTTAATTTTTCTCAATTTAAATTTTTTTTATATTCTTTCTTTAATTTTTTATATATTTTTTATTATTTTCTTTAATTTATTTTTATTTTTATTTATAATTCCTTTTTTTATCCTTTAATTTATTAAATCATTTATTTTTGTATTAGCATAGATGTAATTGAATCTAATTATTGCGTATAGTAGTTACAATTCGATTCGTTTAATTTTTTGAAATTATACTTTATTTCATTATTTATTATTGAAAGTTCTAACATTTGAACTTTGCAAGATGGAATACCATTTGAATGCTAAGTTGAGATAGATGGAGGGAAAAGTTACTGGGGTGTTTTGCTACTGTATTGGAGTTGCTTGATGATTAGCAAGGAGATATGCTACAACAATCCTTCATGTGACCCTTGTATCAATTGATAGAGGTGCGGTACTTTGGGAAGATCATTGATGCACTACTATGTCGGCTGCTTAGGCCAATTGATGGTGATACTCTTCACTTCGACTTATTTCTCTATGTTTGAATTTGCCTGGATAACTGGACTGAAGATTACGGGCGATGAAAAAGCTCGCTGAATTGAAATCTCAGTTCTATATCGTAATGAGATGGATCAACTTTTAATTTGTTTTGTAAATCATGGTACATTTTCGCATATGATATACTCAATGTTATGAAAATTGGAATACCACCACGTATATCACTCGTCCATTTTCATACTCATAAATCTTTTTCATCAAATTTGCAATCACCAAAGTAACAAATTGAGATTACAACCATATCTGTAAAAATTCAACATGATGATTATATATGTACACGTGGTAGACTGTTTAATTAAATTATAATACCTCGAACTTCGAGCAATTCAAACACGATTTCTTGCATATTGAGTGGGCAAGAGAGAGAAATATGAGCCAGGCTAGCTTGGCTAGCCCCTGACACGAGTCATAGGACGAGCGAGCTACAATATTCTCGTGTGAATTTGACTTGCATGAATTGACTCATGATGCAAAAGTAGCTCTTAACATGTTATTAGCGATCATTTGATCGATCGTTGATGATAATTTCACGTGATGTAAGCTCCTATCATATTTTAAATTCATACTTTTGTATATTATTTTATTGAATATGAAATTACCTGTACGAAATACTATAATGGTGTAAAGAACTAATTGACCTAGAGTCCAGAATCTCCAACCACAATCGCGTTTCAAAATTTTTCCATCATACAATGAAAATTATAGTTTATATTAGTATGTTATAGATTAAAAATAATTTGTATTATCAATAGTAATTATAAACGAAAAATAGAAAATCGAAAGTAAGAAAAATGATTTAAAGTGGTTCTGATGTGATCCATGATATGAGAGCAAGCCCGAGCAAGGATCCATTGATCATTGAAGGAGAACCGATGACTAGGTTGCGCGCGAAGTGAGTCAAAGAGGCGATGTGATTACTTGCTCAAGTTTTGGTAGATGAAACGCCGTTCGCGACAAGCAAAGGAGCAAGTTTCATGTTGGACTCGGAAGAAGAAACCAAATTGATCAACTTGGTTCAAGCAGCAGAAGAAGGGACCGTTCCGAAAAGCTATGCGACAGCATAGCATAAACAGGCTTGCGGTCGCAAGCCTTTATACCGAAACCAAAATGAGGCTTTCCATTTGTTCAATGCGACCGCATAGAATTACACTATGTGATCGCATAGTTCATTCTGGATGCAAGATTTTTCCAATTTCGCGTAATCTTCTATTTACGTTAGAGTTCTTTTATGGAATGTTTTTTAGTATTTTTGAAACTTAAATTCCATTTTTAACTATGTTTTATGAGTTTCCTATATATATGACTCATTATATTCATTGTAAACACACATTATTGAGATTATTATCGCGAGACTTAATTGCTTTCTCCTTGTTCTTCATTGAACTAATTTTAGAACTTATCAAGAATTAAATTCTTGTGGTGTTCTGCAAATTCAAAGTAAGGTTCATAAGTTTTGTGATCTCGGGTCAAGATATTGTTCGTGATTGTCTTGGTTATAGGTTCAAAAATTTATTGGGTCGAGCTTTTCAAATATTGATTATTGGCTTTCTTGGGTTGTTCTAATTTGTCGTGGGTTCCGTAGCTATAATAGTAACGTGAGTTCGCATCAGGTTCACTTTCAATACAAGAGTTACTTCCACATTGATGCACATACAAAATTGCACTGTATTGAAGAAGAGGATTATAATGTATTTTTGAACTCAAAACTCTTTGTTTTTAACTTACTATGATACATGTAAAATATAAAATTCAAGAAATTTAATACAATAAATTTCGAGAGCCGATGAATCAATTATGGATGTAGTTCAAATGATGACAAGGTCAAAGCATGTTTTGCATCAACCCCCAAGACTTCTTGTCCTAACACATATAAAAGAGTCAGTTTTTATTGCCACATGTCGAACTCTCTCGTCGTCGACCAAGATGACGTCGTCAAATCTCTGGCTTAACCATTGATCGCGTTTTACCACAGAGAGCCCAGCTCAAATCGACCCCTTATTTCTCCCTCCTTCCTCTTCTCTCCTTGGATCAACCCTTTCTTCCTCCCTCCACCCGTCTCTCCGCGCCGTGGTGCACGAAGAGCCCAGCTCCGTGGTGCACGGAGAGTGCATTCCGTGCACCACGGAGTCCAACTCCTCCCTTGCTCTTTGCCGTGTCTCCGTGCGCAATGGAGACACACAACCATCATCTCTTTCCATTTTTCTTCTCTTCTCTCACTGTTTCGCCATTTTCATGCACAAATCACCATGCTTCTTTGCTCATCTTCCCATACAAGGCTACATAATGACTTCTTCTCTATTTTCTATTTTTTTCTCTGATTTTTTCACTTTCGTTGCCCTCAAATGCCCCTCGTTATTTCACCACCATTTCAATTTAAGTTTTTCCACAAACCCATTTTTCTTCAGGCCCAAAAACCTTAGCACTTTTTCATTATCAGCTTCAATTGCTAAGAAAAATTCAAGTGCTAAATTGAATTGGGGTTCTTCGAACAAAAATACCCCTGATGAGTATAGTGGTTGGGCTATTGGGGAAGCTGCTCACAAGACAATAAGGGAGAAGAGTAAATGTTTGATCTTTGAACTTTTTTTGATCCCTAATGTTCACTATTTTATAAATTTTGGCCATCCGAGGCTAATTACGTAATGGGTTTTTGAAGGTTTGCCTACAACTTTGGTAATTGGCGTTGGAGGTATAGTTACTGCATTGCTTGGTTTTCTTGCCTATATTTACTTCGCCGTGAAGGAAGGGTTGTGTTTTTCCCTGAATTTTTTTTAATTATCAATAACGACATTGGTTGCTGACCAAGGTTGTTAACTTGATAGAATATTTATATTTCTATAATCAATTTGATGATTTAAGTATAGAGAAGTAACACAGTTGATCCGCAATAGTAATGGCTGCCTTCTGATAT
>CAIGRK010030041.1:0-12756 GCA_903798315.1 Fraxinus greggii | reverse complement strand
ATAATTTAATTTTTTAAGTGTAGATAAACAAGGGCTAAGAAGACTATACCCTCTGCCTTTTACGTTCTTGCTCTTTTTCTTGCCGTAAAATGTTATACTCTTCAAGCATAGAAAGAAGACGAACCTGTACACAGAAAATCAAAAAAGAAAAGGAGTAAAATCTGGTTAAACAAATAACTAGGCTGGAGAAAAAATAAATATGCAGAGTACACAGGGAAACACTTACACCGTCGTAAGTGAATTCGATTCCTCTCTCATTCTCCCAAGATGATGTTTTGGAAGCCAATGCATCCACAATTGCTGAATAGAAGGTACAGAAAAGAAACTAGTAACGAAATCTATCATGTATTTACACCAACAGATGGGTTTCTAATAAAATGTAATATTTTACCTGGAAGTTTGTTAACCAAAACGCGAGCTTTCTCAGCACGTTTCAGTGTAAGATGAGCACCTCTCCCAGCATTGTAACGATTTTGATCCTACACAAAGATTAGATTGATTTTGAGCAATTGGATGCTTGCAGTTTATATAAAAAATAAATGGCCTTGTTGAAAAACCCAACCCTATTATACTCCTCAAGCCAGCTCTCCTCTTCGCATGCAACAATCCACTTCTCAACCTTGTCAAGTATATCTTTCCTGCTAAATGCCTCTTCTTTTACTTTAGCTATTTGAACTTCAATTTGTTCAAGCACACAAGTTGCATCCACAGCTCCTGTTATTTGAGGGATAACAGAATTAGACTCAATGGAATAATATCATTACTGTCTTTTCTAACGTATAAAGTAGTACCAGATTCAATAGCTTCAATAGCAATGTCCAATGAACTATCTGTTTCTGGAATCAGATGTGTTTTCCTACAAATATCTTCTAGCTCCGACTTCTTTTTCAGAACAAGCTCCTTCATTTTGCTTGTTTTCAACTCTTCCAACCGAGAAACCTCTGCCTCGACCTGTTTATTCATCAAAATTGGGAATAAGCAACTTGCTTTCAGAGTAAAGTAACAGAATAAGTAATTTTTTACTTAAAGTAAGTTATCTAAAGATGTTGAAAATAAAAGGTTACTTAAAAGTAACTTTTACTTGTATTTACGCTTAGCCAAACAAGCTCGAGCATCTATTCTTGGCAAACGTGAACCATGACTTACAAAAGTAATAATGTCTACAGACAGCATGTTTGGCTCCATAATCTCGTTTTCTGAAGCTGCTACATTACAAGTGACCTTCTGAAAAACCTGTTGCTCCTCAAGAGGCGTATCCATCAAGTTCCACAGTTGCAGCAAAGACATGGCAAGATCTTGCAGCTGCCAGGGAAAAAATAAAAATTTTACCAAGCTGAAAATAATGAACTTAAAAGTGAAAGATGCATATTAGAAATTCCTATACCCTTTGCATCCTTTCTATCTTAATCTCTCTGAGTCTCTGAATAGTAGCCGCTAACTGCTGTATGGTATCGTGACTAATATTTTTTGAACCTTCAGGGTTTCCTAAACTGGGGTGAACCCCACTGACAGTTTGCTTGAAATCCATACCAAGCACCAAGCACAATGAGTTCAAAGTGTTGAGGTGATCAAGAACCTGCTTCAGACGTTCACTCTGAAACCAAGGGAGTAAGAAAGTTGGTCAAGAATAATCACTACAGAGCAAGTTAAGAACAAATGATACTGCTATAGAGCAAAGAATAACCTTTTCGTTTTGAAGTGCCTGCAGCTCTCTTTGCAATTCTTCAAGCTTTCTTAGAGACAAATCTGCTTCATCCACTACCAAAGTAGTAGAAGTATACCCACTTGAATTAGAAAGTTCATGCTTAAGCTTCTGTATCTGCTCCAAAACTTCTACAAATTGATTCTCTCTATCACATTTCCTCTTCCTCATTTCCTCTATCTGTGGAATAATGGCTCTAAGTTCTTCCTTCAAGTTTCCAGGATTTTGATCAGACTGTCAATGAAACATAAATATCATAATGAATCCCACAACAAATTGTATCTACCTTCACTTTTTTCGCAGCTACAAGTATACTTTATATTTGGTAATCATAGGATTAAAGTCAATTCAGGTTTCCTCTCACACACTTAATAGTGACTATTAACAAATTTCCATGCCAGAACAGTATTTCAAAATCACAAACACCTTTAAAACTAAATGCTCTATAATTTGAGGCTGATTAAATTTATATTTGAATTCAAATAATTTCATTGGTATAATCAACAACTCACAAGAGAACAATATCAATATTTCAAAATCATTTCAACATTTATCTTCAGCAATTTATTGATTCTAATCACTAAAATGTTTTATATCCTGACCTGCCTAATATGCACTGGTCGCTCTCCCATTGCGGAGTAGATGGTAGCAAGTTCAGCTTCAGAGTCAGCAATTGCCTGTCTAATCTGAGCTCTACACCTGTTTGCCTGATCTACTTTTCTTCTGTACACCTCCAAGCATTCCCGTTCTAGCTCAAGCAACATTCTGTCTCTTTCAGCATCTGACTCTCCTACCTCATCCCATATTATCTATTATTTTTTTTTTCAAACAAAGCATGAGAATAAATAATCAGAAGGCTAATGATACTAACAGCATACAAGTGTGAGAAGATTGTGCAGTTGAAGTAAGGACTCGAACATCACAACTTCAAAAACGTGCTTCGAACAGGGAATGAGAAATCATAAGCATATCTTTATGTAAAAATTGGTACTCGAAAGCAGAAGAACCTGCAATTCATATAGAAGAGATCCGCATGTTGTTTCCATTTGCAATAGCGGATCACTTCGACTGTTCGACATTTGGAAGCAACTTCAGCCTGCTCATAGAATCCAACTTTATGAGAATACATGCACAATATGCTAACAGAATCACATCAGAGATCCGTTCAACTTCAATACCGATTATCAACATACGATAATGCTTAAAAATTGTAACTTCCACCACGACAAGGGTGAAGTAAATGGGCAAAATAAATTCAGCAAAGAAAGCCTCTTGCCTCACCCGCCTAACAGTAAAATATTTTGACCGTAGAATCTGCAATTTCAAATTCATTTTTCGAAGTTTTAAATCATACAAATGAAAATTATAAAATTAATCTATTACATTAACTTTGCTTCACAATCTGGATCATTGAGTTTACCAAACTCATTATGACTTATGAGTTGCAGTACTACAGCATCAATGGATGTTGGTATGGAATGGGGAATGGAACTAAAACCTTGATCAATTCACAAATGAAACGGGAAAAAATCAACTGGTCCCCACACACAAAAAAGGAAAAAGAAAAAAGACCCAGCTCAATTCAACCAAACCCCAATGTTAAACCAGTATAAACAGAATAAGAATTGAAATATTACCTAATACACTTCTATTGTCAAAATCAGTAATAGAAAAGTAAATATAAACTCACTCCTTACTAAAAGTCGCAATCCCGACACTACAATTCTAATTAGAGGGAAATTTCCCTCTATTAAACACACTTTTATTCCAATCCCACTTTCTAAATAACTGAATTAGTATCATTTCAATTTTATAAAACTCTACAACTCTCTAAATCCAAACTAACGAGAGGAGAAAAAGAAAACTAGAAAGGAAGCAAAACCTAGATCTGAGAACGTACCTGGAAATTTAACCGAAGAAATAAAAAACCTGCGTTGTGACAATTCAGAATCAGATCTCAAAATTTGTTCTAAGCGAGACGAATTTTTTCTAAACGCGACGAATTTTAAGAGATTGAAAGATTTGAAACTCTTCGTTCAAGAGCTAGAGAGAGAAAATAGAGAAACGTTTGGAAATTCGACCGTTGAGAACGAGATGTATGAGGTTAATGTTTGATTGGGGCGAAGAAAATTTAAATTTCAAAAGGGCAGGAGAGAGAAAATACTTTTTCAATTGGTCCCCAACTTATTGCTTAGTAGCACGATTGACTTTTACAAATTTTCCCTATAAATACTGCTCAGTTGACTTTTTACAGTAGATAAAATAAAATTTGGTAAAATAACGGGCCGAGAATTTAGAGTCCATTTGAACCCCATTTTCGGAGAATAATGTATTTTGTAATAGTAGATTGATGAAAAATGTGTGATTTAAAAATAAAGAAAAATTTTGAATTTACATATAATATTATTTTATTAAAGAATGTGTGATTGAAAAAAAAAATAGAGAAAAATATATTTTGAGAATAATATGAAACAAAAAAAGCCTCAAGACATCATAGAAAAGGGTCAAACAGTTAAACTACAGGGGAAACGTTAATCGGGCTTTTGGACAGATTTGGGCTTTCTTTGCTTTTTCGGAACATAACATTGTTACCATAAATCATATTTTACTAAGTATAATTATATTCACACCACAATTTTTATTGTTTGCACTACATTATTATTGTACATAAAATTCTTAATTTTTACTCATTATAGCACATATGTGCTTAATAAATTTTCATTTTATTCTTATTTTTAAACTTTCTATTAACATATTTTATATTTGATAACAATTTTATATCCAGAAGTCCGTTGAAATGACGTAAAATAACTTATTTTCTTACCATGTGATTTTTTAAAAAAATAAAATAAAAGTGCGAAGTTTTCCCCCCCTTTGTTTCAAGGCATAACAAAATATTTTGATATAAATTATCATCAAGTACAAGATATAGTAATTAATAAAATGTTGAAGATAAGAATTCGATGAAAAAAATTAAGAAAAAAATTGTTATAATGAGCAAAGATTGCGGAACTTAACTTCAATTAAAATATGGTGTAACAAATAAAATTTGTGATAACAATATAACAATTTATTTTATAATTCACTATTATCTAAAAGGGCATCTTTTGCAAGTAAAAAAAAATAAAAAAAAAATTAAAACCAACCAAATTACAATTTTTTACATTTTACACTAAAAAGGCATTCTTCATACCTTTGAGAATTTAAATAATAAATAAAAGAATAATGCTATTTGTATATAAGGAATTACAAAAAAATTTATAGATAGAATCAAGAAAAAAGCATAGAAGTTTATTATTATTATTATTATTATTATTATTATTATTTGATTGAAGATATTCTGATACAATCATATTTTATCATACCATGTGTATGTACACCAATTTGTAAGTGACATGTAGCACAACCATATAAAAAATGGGAACCGTACCCTCTACTTCCTCGCCTCTTTCCCGACCTCCACACTTGCATTCCTATACACAGGAGCGGACCCAGCACTCGGCGAAAGGGCACGGCCGCCTTGCTAGATCTGTCAGAGTCTTCAATACAGCTTCGCCAAGTCACTGTTACTGCTGAGAGAGAAGATGGGAAGAAGAAGACCATTATTTTATGTTTGGGCACTTTTTTGGCCCTTTTATTTTGGGCTGAGAGAGTTGGACATTTTTAAAAAAATTAGACCCACTATAAATGAAATAATATCCATTACATTTACCTTCAATTTGTTGTATTGATTCAGACCTTTTTCTTTAAAAAAAAAAAAGCAAGTTTTATGTAGTTTCTTATACGGTTCAATGGAGACTTTTGAGATAGAGAATTGTTCATTTGGGTGCAAAAGAACAAGTCAGATTTCTTTGTAATTTTTGTTGCTCATTTGTTGTACAATACTGGGTTTGATTCACTTTTCAAATACTGATTGTAGAATTCTAAGAATTTGGTATAGAATGTCAAATGGTTTGTTTTCACTTTTGGAATCCAATGGTTTGAAGAGTTGATTCGGTTGCAGTGAGACAGTTTCATTCGTCATACGATTGATTTTGGAGCATTATTCTTGATTTGTCATTTTTTTGGATGATTGAATTAGAAGAGATGCATGCTTATGCTTGCTGCCGCTGGAGTGCACTCTAGGAGGCAATTCACAATAAATAAGAAAGGATTGCAATAATTATAATATCAATCCGTTGAATTCTTCTTGTAGGTTCCGATTTTTCATGACCTAATTTCTTCGACGGAGTCTTTTGAGGATAGAGAATTGTTTACCATAGCGAGTTTATTCAAAACACATCCAAATGTTTCTTAATAATAGTATCCAATTTAATATTGCAACGTTTTCAAAATATGAGATCTCATAAAATGCAGTTGTCTAAGTTCACATTTATAGAGTAAGTTGTATCGCGTAATTTTTTAATATTTTGGGTTGTATTGAATTTTATATATATATATATATAAATTTTACGTTCTAATGCATTTACATATATATTGAATAATTTTTAATATTATTTAATTAAATATTAGTAAACGATCTCGCTCTTATGATCGCTGAATGTCGACGATCAATAAACAACAATCAACATTTGGTTCATTCGTGCTGAACTTTTATGATGAGTCCGCCACTGCCTATACCCACGGCTCCTCTCAACATTTTTGTTCTAAGTTTCCAAAATTATATATTCACAATTGAATCTAATAATTGAATAAATGAAACCTACCCAGGCATATAATTAATTGACTTCCTCTACTGAAATCCATATACATTAGTACAATAAGTAGGCAATTACTATTTTCACCAAGGGATGATAATATACATACCCTATGATGCCATTGAGTCAATAATAATAATAATAATAATAATAATAATAATAATAATAATAATAATACATCTTTAATTTGTTTTCTCATTGAAATTGAAAAAAAAATTACGTATTATTCATTATTATTTGATTGTGATTAAAACTCGAGCATCTTTCACCAAGTTCACAATATTGAAAATCGAATATGCTAATGAGAATTAATCGAACGGTTGAGTTGATATGTATATCCGTTATATACTGTAAGGAATTTCTCACTACTTTTATCACTAGTATTCGTCCATATTCAGAAGCATTCTCATTCATGGGTTATGCTACATATACATCTGAGTTCACACCTCGGGTGTACATAATATCTAAGTGACGTTTTATTATTGGTTGGTGGAAAAACAGTTTTTTATCCACCAATGATAACATGTCACTTGATCATCATGTAATCTCTGGTGTAAATATAGAATAATTCCTCATTTATACAAGGACTTCACTCAGCATCATTCTTACTACAGGATTCACTGAGGAAGAAACAAATGTTGGGTATCCAAGGGTTGAGAAGACTTTAGGATAAGAACGATTTAAAGACATCAACATGTCATTTGCTTATAGGTTCATCGAAATTGAGAGAGATGTAAGAGGCAAAAGTAATAGCATTCTCTAAAGATGATGTGACCATGGATTTCAAAAATTTCAAGTCCGCAACAAATTCAATTCTTAACTCTGGAATCCATTTATAAAAGAGGTTTACGTAGTTCGGGCGTTTTAGCCACATTATTATAGAATGAGAATGAAAAATATAGTCGTTATTGAGCTCCATATAAGAGATAAAAATTCAAAATTAATAATTTAATGTGATGAATAACGATTATATTTTTTATTTTTATGGATAAAAAATGAAAAATAAACAGGGGCTAAATAATTATGATTTACTTGGATGTCAAGTAATCCATTAACTCGACTGACCTTGGACTTGAATGGAGACCTTGGTACAAATTATGACAAAATAAACTCGAAAGTTAGTGCACTAAAACATAGCGTGCAAGCAGTGTAATTCTAGACAAGTATCACAGAACATAAACATTTTTTAACTTTGAAAATGTTACTTAGAGTGTGTTCGAGTCATATTATTTGGGAAAAATATATTTTAAAATAATAGATTAATGAAAAATGTGTAATTAAAAAATAAAGAAAAGTTTTGAATGTGGTGAAAAATATTATTTTATTGAAAAATATGTGATTAAAAATAAATTTTGAAAGAATGAATTTTTGTAAAATATGAATCAAACGAAGGCTCAATCAAAACTTTCAATATAATGATTTAAAAATGCCAACTCACATAAATGATTAAAATGTCCCTAAAATCACTTATAACTAAGAACATTGCACAATAGAAAAAAGGGTCAAACTTTTACCCTAAAAATTCTAAAGCTTGAAAGATTCGCTAGGCTATGTTTGATTCAAATTCTTAAAAAAAAATGTATTTTTTTGATATTTATTTTTAACCATACAATCTTCAATAAAATAATATTACACGCAAATTCAAAATTTTTCTTTTTTTTTAATCACATATTTTTCATCACATTACTATTCAAAATACATTCTTTTCTTAAGAATGTGCATCAAACAAACAGAGACTTAAAAAAGCCTTGGATTGAAAGGGCATTTAGGGTTGGACCTGTTGAAAGAAATATTATACAGTTGACTTTAAAAATATTATTCGTTTTGCAAGGTCAACTGTTTGACCAGGTATACTTGCCAAAATCACGAGAAGAAAACACGCGACAAACAAGAAAAGAAGCTGATCAACAATGAGAAGACGATGAGAAGAAGCAGGACAATCCTGCCATCTCAGTTGAAAGAAATGTCCGGATAAGAAGAAATCGAAGGCCAAAATCGGTGGCTCGGGCTAACTCAAAAGATAGTTGACATGATGACAAATTTTGAACGTATTGAAGAAGAAAATGCTGTCATGAAGCGGTTCTTGATGCACCAAGGCCATGCAATTCAGCCTTTCCTAGATGATGAAGGCATGAGCATAGCCGAGGACGCGTGGAGAAGCAGCCCACCTATCATAACTACCACTCGATCGTTACCAAGAACATTTGTCCATATTGAGGAGCATTCTCGTTTATATAAGGACTTCGCTCAGCATCATTTTTACACGAAAGATTCACACAGGAAGAAATAAGTGGTGAGTGATCACATCAATTTTCCCAAAACAGTGATAGTATCAATTAACATATAACTATGATAAAAAAAAATTAACATCAAAAGGAACCTAACAATCCAAGGGTTGATAAGAATCTAGGATAAGAATGTTAAAGACTCCATCCAACATGTCATTTGCTTTAGAGAGACACGTAAAAGGCAACAGTAATAGCACTCACTAAAGAAGATGTGACCATGGATTTCAAAAATTTCAGATCCGCAACAAATTCAATTCTCATGTCCGGAATCCATCTATATAAGTAAGGGCCTTAGTCGATTGAATGCATCCGCAAAATTCAGTTTTTTCTGTCATTTTGTAATTTTACCACTACTGCTGAAGATTCAACTGTAAGTCTTGTTATTCTACTGTTTAATGTTCTTATGTACAAATGTTGAACAAAATCTTTGGTTTAGACAGGGCTTCGTCCTTACCAGAAGCATTCTTAAAGAATGCTGAAGACAACTGGCAATTACCCCGTGTCAGTAAAAATAAAGTATATAGAACACATTGCTTCAGCCTTGAATCTAAAAGGGTTATAAAAACTCTTGAAAAAACATTTTCTGTTAGACAGGAAGGTGTGACCCTTAGACTACTCGATCCTGCAGTAGTCAACTTGAAGTTTAAATATAATTTCATCCACATAGGGCTGGTTCAGATTGCATTATATCCCTTGAGCACGCAAGGCTTAAACACCTCTATTCTGGTAGCTTTAAGAGACTGCCGACATCTTAATTTTGATAACTCACTAAATGGTCTTATAGAGACTACTTTATGTGACGGACCAGTCTATTTTAATTGTTATCCAAATTATTCTGTTTCCCTTATGGATCCATGCCTTTTAGATGTTCTAACTTTGAACATCGAATCAAAAGGGCACGATATGATGGCCTTGAGTAAACATATAGCCGTAACCTATAGAGTTTGCTATAAGGTCATGAAGACCGTTAATCCTAAAGCCAAAAGAGAGAGTAAAATAGGGATTTCCACTGTGATTGAAATCAATTCAAAATCTAATGCTGCTCGAGTTAGGGCCATTACTTGGAAGGATATTAGCCTCCCAGAAAAATGGACCCAACCACGAGTAGCAGAACCATCTCAGGAAGTTGAACGCACAAATCAAACCCGTCTCAGGAAGTTGAACGCTTGATTGAATGTTTCAGAATGACTGATTCATGTAATCAAAGGTCACCAAGACAATCCAGTCCTTGAAGAAAAGGAAAATTTACAAAGAAAGATTTCAAAAATTCTTAAAGCAATGTCAAATGTTCTTGACCAAACAGGAGATCAATCAACGAAATCAGCTATGAATTCCTCAAAAGGAAAAGAAAAGGTCTCTTAGATAGAGCAAGATGATGATATAGGTGATGAGAGTTGTACTCCAACAAATGAAGAGTACTTTGGGATGACATTCCTTTATGAAGATTTCCAGGACAGATAAAATAAACAAGCTTTTCAGATAAACACGAGGCTTTTTCAAAAGGCCTTAAAGGCAACAGTAACCACTCTCTCTGAAGAAGACGTGACCGTGAATTTCAAAGAGTTGAAGATTCGCAACTAATTCTATTGGGAACTTATTTGAAGTACAAAAGGAGGGGCCTTAGCTGGTTGAAGGCATCGCAGAATTCAGATTTTCTTCACATTTTGTAATTTTAATATTCTGTAGTTTTACTGCTACTGCTGTCTGCTGAAGATCCAAAGTCATTCTGGATCACTGTGCGTCTTGTTTAGACTTCTATTGTATGTTTAATTCTACTGGCTAATGTTTTGTCTATGTAAATATTGTTGAGCGAGTTTAAAGTTTCTGTTTTGTGTTTAACTAACTACTATTTCGTACAACTTGGACAATTGTCAACTTCTCTTTCCTCTCACAGGATGTGATCCATAGAATTACACAAAAAAGTTCGTTTTTCTTTTTGAAATAAATCACGTTTTCTCAAATATTGCAGAGATATAGGCTTTCAGAACAGGAGAACATAAATTCATTCTTCCCAGTTAAAAAAGAAAAAAAAGTCTTATCACTGGTGTCTTGAAATGGATTTCAACAGGAAAATAAGCATTGATGAAAATGGATATCTCATAAAATAAATAGGAAACTCAGTGCTCTTTAATAATTGAGGGAAAAAAAAGGATAAGTTCCAATAAAGACGTTAGGCTTGTTTTTGTAGGTGGACTCTTTAGCACTGAATAATATTGTGAAAAAAGAAGTTAAAATCGTGTACTTTCGATCATGTCTAATACTATATACCAAATATATCTAAAGAATAAGACTATAAGCCGCTTGTCGATGTCTTCATTATCACGGAGAGATTAACAGCTATGTTAACTCATTCACCTGTACACGTACCCAACAAGGTATGAAGTCGGCCATTCAAAGGGCGCACGTATTCTTTGAAATCATGTAAATTGAGTGTCACTGACAAGTAACTTCAATTCTTGTGAGAAAAATTCGGTTAATCACATTTTTACACCATATTAATAAGCAGTAGAGGATCAGCTAAGAAATCCAATACATCATCGAGAAAGTAAAAATTGGATCTAAGGCAAACAAACAGATGAAAGACTTTCTGGAAGTTCTATTACGGAGTTGCAAGTTACTAAACCAACAGTTAAGCAAAATAAAAAGCAAAAAATATTATACTTGTAATTTAAAGCCTAGAAAGCTCGGTGGGAAAATGTCATTGACAATTTGGCAAAATAAAACAGATAATTATGTAAGGTCCCAAAACAACAAATACCAAAGAATTGAAGATCACAAAGAACAATATAAGTGCAGAATCATAAAAACAACCACTGAACACGCGATTTTTCACCCCGCAGGGTCGGATGTTCAGCACAAAGACCTAATCACCCGTTGAGCATCCGCAAAAGATATAGCTCTAGATCCACTAGGTAATAATCACAAAGAACAATATAAGTGCAGAATCATGAAAACAACCACCGAACACGTGATTTTTCACCCCGTAGGGTCTGGATGTTCAGCACAAAGACCTAATCACCCGTTAAGCATCCGCAAAAAATATAGCTCTAGATCCACTAGGTAATAATCAAGAAATAGTACAAATGTTCGAAGAAACTTCGTATTACTCTCGTCTCAACAATACAAACTCTATAATCACAAATCCAACACTTAATCTATACACNTTCACCCCGTAGGGTCTGGATGTTCAGCACAAAGACCTAATCACCCGTTAAGCATCCGCAAAAAATATAGCTCTAGATCCACTAGGTAATAATCAAGAAATAGTACAAATGTTCGAAGAAACTTCGTATTACTCTCGTCTCAACAATACAAACTCTATAATCACAAATCCAACACTTAATCTATACACACTTTATACAGATTACACAAAGAATGGATTTACAGCCCAAGAACATGAAGAACCCTAATCAACACTTAGAGAGAAGGGATAACGGGGAGAGAGAGAGAGAGAGAGAGAGAGAGAGCAGAAGAGTCTCGAATCATTCCCAGTACATCAAAAGTCAAGTTAATCAAATAAGGTGAACAGTTGCAATCCAATGGCAGATAGTCAGCCACGTGTAGGCTGATTAAAGATCATCAAATGAGGCCAGCAACCCGGAACTGCTTAAGGTCCAATGCAACAAGTAAACGACACAGCCCAATAGTATAGTGAGACAGCCCATTTCAATTAACAATCTCTACCTTGCTGAACTATACTATGATTATTATAATGGATCTAGAATAGGCTATACTTACTTTGCTTCATATGCTCAAAAAAATGCAAAAAGAAAACACACAGTTAGTTCAGTTTTATTCAAATAATATAGCTTGAAGTTCTAATTATCACATCAAGTGATATTCAAAATCTTCAAGCAATCTCTAAATTTATTTAGAGGTAATACCTTTGTCCCCATATCTGAAGGATTGTATTCTGTTAGAATTTTAACCAAACTAATCAAACCTTTTTCAGCCATATTTCTTACAAAATGAAATTTAATATCTATGTGTTTCGTTCTATCGTGATAAACAGGGTTTTTACTAAGACGAATGACACTTTGATTATTAGTATATATATCAACAGAATCAT
>CAIGRK010030040.1:0-18329 GCA_903798315.1 Fraxinus greggii | reverse complement strand
GAAAATTTGAAAAGTTGAAAAATACTTTTCCAAAAATATTTTACCTATCAAACACTATAAAGGTTAAAAATGAAAAATTCATGAAAAATATGGTGTGTCAAACGGTGCAGTAGGGTTTGCGCTAATTTTCCACCTGGACTAAGGCCTGACCCTTTTCTTGAAATGACCAATTGCCCAAATATAAATGAATATCAATTTCTTCATCAGCCCAACCCACAAGAAGTCGAATGGCTCAATAAAATCTCCTCCCCGCTATCCATGACAAACCCTAGTTTTGCCATTCTTCACGTCGTCGTCAGTCGTCACTTACCTGTGTGTGTATGAATTTGTAATTTGCTTTATATTTAATTGTTTTTCTATTAAATTTGCCCAATGATGGAAAAAATTGAAGCATTGATGCGGCACGGTGTTTGATTCATCGCTGGCGTTTTCGCAACACCGGAATAATCAGCTGCCTCCACCGCCACATCCAACACCACCTCCTCCTATACTCTTTACTATTGATAAATAGATAGATAGATACACACACATGCACTTGGTTGCTTGGTTGTGATGGTGGTGCGTTAGAGGCCTCTGATGGATCCACGTCGGATTAGCCGTCTGTGATTCTAGAAGCTATGAGATCTGAGGGCTCTACTTTTTGCAAGTTTAATTTTGTGCTCTATTATCGATAATATATTAAGTATTTTTAATCTTTCTGTATATACATATGCTGACATGCAATTTTTTTTTTGTTATTTTTGGTGATCGTTGTATTTTGTGTGGGATGTAAATTCCATTTCTTGGATGGAAATTTTATTGAAGAACCAAACTTTGTTTACATCTTTTTTGGTGTGTGCAGGGGAGGAAGGGAAAGTTTTGGTTTAAAAGTAAAATCAAATTTTCTTCTAAGGTTTAATTTGTTAAGTGCGAATTTTGAAGTTGCTTTTTATATACTTGCTATAAATTACTACTAGGAAAGTAACTTTTAAAGTATGAACACCACTGACAATTCTATGATTTTTAGGTCATACTGGATTTTTTTAATTTTTTGTGTTACTTCATCTTTGTAAATGAAAATCCATCTACTGGAAAGGTGATTTTCTGCATTTACAATCCATTGGAAGTTGTTATTAGGAATAGTTCAAGCTATGTTTAAACATTTGAATATTATTTTCAATATATATGGTAGGCTACTTATATCTCTTTGGGCATTTTATTTGGTTTATTACTGCATGTATTGGAATATCAATGCTTTCGAAGCATGTTGATCATTTGCCTTAAAATTACATTGTAAATAATTGCCTTCTGCTGAGATTAATTCACTTGTTGTAAATCAGGGGAAGTGGCAGCGGTAAGTCAACTACATTATCTCCAAAGAGTAATGACACTGTTTTCTTAGTAAAAGTTAGAAACAATTCCATGGTTTTACTAATGTATACTTGGATTTCAGAATGGTTGCTGCTCATCTATTTTTGCTACTATCAGTCAGCTCCTATAAGAAACTCTGTTTTTGTTTGTTTGTTTGTTTTTTTTTTTCATATATGATTATAGGCTATTTCGTTATATATATATGATTATAGGCTATTTCGTTATATCTTTGTATATTGCATATTGGGCTTATGCAATGATAAACTATTCATTAGATTTTGCAGTTCAGTGCATTTTGTCAATGGCCTTTCATGTATCATTGCCTCAGGGACCTAAAGTGAAGATTGCCCTTTGTTTTGAGTTTTGCATATATGCTTTATGGCATGTCTATAGTGCATAGAAACTATGATTATTAAGTTGTGGTTAAGATCAGAAAGATGCGGTAATGAGTGTTGCTATTTGAGCAATTCATCATTCATTAACGAAGAAATGTATGTATAGCGGTGTTCATATGGAATTTTAACCCACTCTATTAGCTCCTATTGAGTTCCTTTTTTTGAGTCAAAATGCGTTTTGGAATAGTGTTTTATAGGATAATGTGTGGTTAAAACATAAATATAAGTTTTGGTTTTACTTAAAATTATTTTATGGGAGAATGTATGGTTGAAAATGAGTTTTTTTTAAAAAAATTATTCCTAACATAGGCTCAATGCAGTTGAATATCACTCCTGGGTAACGTCCCAACTGGGATGGTGGGTAGATGGTGAAATAATCGGTAGAAGAAATGGGGAAGTACGTGAGACTTGGCTGGGTTTGCACGAGGGATGGAAAGCTTGCATTCCTATCTTTATTCATGTTGTATATAACCAACGGACCAAATGATGATGGCCCATCGGAGTTAGAAGTGTCTTCTGGCATTCACGTTTTGTCAAATGCAAAGCTACGCTCCATGGCCCCAAGCTCAGGGGTTGCAACATAGTGTCAATGACTATCTATTGGATAAATACGGTGAAACTGAAATTGTTACTGAAGATATGGCTTAAAATCGGACAAGCAAATTATTCTAATCCACGCGTGAAACAAAAATTTCGTCAAATTTTCTTTTTACATATTTCAAATTCGAAGTTAATTCTTAGCGCTTGTTTGGTGGCGTTTTTTTTTTAATTTTAATGAATTTTCAAATTGTTATACGGTGAATGAGGGGAGAAGTTGCACGAGTTGATTATGAAATGATAGTCGCAATTATTGAAAAAAAAAAAATGCTTGCAGTCATCATTTTTATAGTGAAATGACTTATATGCCCCTATAACATTATATTCGTCTGGTAATTTAATTATAAAAAGATGGCTGCAGGGTTTGTCCTTTTTTTTTTTTTTTTCAATAATTGCGGCTGTGATTTCATAATCAATCTATGCAACTTCTTTCCTCATTCGCTGTATAATGGTCTAAAAATTTCATTAAAATTAGAAGAAAAACACCACCAAACAAGCGCTAATATAGACATCAACTATCTTTTGAGAGGTCTAAAAGTGGGTTGGGAATGTATTTGTAAAAACGCTTCAAGTGCCCATCTTTTGCAGAAGTTAATTTCAGTTCTCTCACTGCTATTTGTCATTACAATCATGGAAATAAGAAAATGGTGAACTTTGCGATGGATGTCTAAGGGTGCTAGCGATAGCCTTGTTGGATTAAGGGTTAGTTTGATATGATTTTTGTTTTTATTTTTATTTCGTGTATAAAAGCTTTTGGAAGAAGGAAGTTTTAATTTTTATTTTGAAACTAATTTTCAAAGATCTTATTTCGAAAGTTCTTTTAGATGAAGTTATATCGAAGTAATTTTTTCTAAAAGCTCTTCTAATAATTAACAAAAGTACTTTCATAAAATTAATCAAACGAATTTAAAAGGAACTTTTGGGTGTTAAAAATTCCTTTTGGCTTTTTAGATGTCAAACTGGCCATACGCTATATAACTGGCTTATTTTCTTGATGATCCCCAATCTATGGTGTTATTGTAGCATTAGGACCTATCATTTCATTCTTGGCAAAATCAAGCAATGGGGTGGGGGTATGGGATGGGTCGGTCATTTTTATATCCGTTCCATCGGGAATTTTGTCATGTTACCCATCTCTATACTCAATTAAAGTGAGACGTGTTCAGGGTGGGATCCATATCCCATTTATCGTCCAATTTATTTATTTATATCTTTAGTTAATAAATATTATTTTTTTTAATTTGTTAAAAATAACTTATGTTCTCTTTAAAAATGATGATAAATCTATTATTTTTATTTGGTAAAAAATTAAATTTGAAGTTAACTTTAAACAAGGCAGGTAGCGGGATGGAGACTATATTTTTCGTATCCATTTCGGGACAATGATCTTTGCTCCATCCCTGTCTCATTTACCTGGTTAGATGGATCATTTTCAACCCCATTCGAGGCGGGACTTCACGGATGTCGGGTTGAAAGGATTTTTTTTCCATCCCTAAAAATCATAGTTATAAAACTCGATCCGGACGGTCGGACCTGAAAATCGGCGGCCTGGACCCTTGAATGGGCCGGATAGATTAATTTGATAAAAATGTACTTGACTAGGTCAAAATCGGGCTTTGACCAAGTTAATCGACGATTTACCCGGCCCGATTGATCGATTTGATTAGATTTTGAAATTCTATGACAAAATTTTTTGGTCCAAGGTAATTGAACATTGCACCTCTAAGAAAAATAATGAGCTCCTCACCAGACACCACTTGAACACAAAATGTTTTAATATTATTTGTGTGCAATAACTTATATGTATTTAATGAATTATTTATAGTTTTTATAAAAATATTCTTTTAGAAAATTTTGGTCCAACCTTTTACATTATTTTATAGATCAAAATTTAATTTTAATAAATTAAAAATTTTTTGCCCTAAAAAAATTTATACTTTATATTTTTTTTGTAGGTTTTTATGTAATAACCCGCCGGTTGAACCATTAATCCATTTATCTCCTGTATTGTTCGGGTTGAGTCTGATAATTATGCTAAAAATCATTCTCATTTTCACCTTTAGTTGAGAAATTGGTCCTTTTCATCAATTTCAGTTAAGCTGACGGTTAAAAAAAATCAACTTTTTGATTAAAAAGACAACTATACCCATACTTTTAGTTAGAACAATAGAAATATGGAAATTGCTGATTGTATCTTTGTCTTTACCAGTTGCTTGACACTGTCACGTGTAAAGGTAGCTTTTAAAAAAAAGGGAAACCGAACAAAAACTTGCCAAACTTGCCACTTGAATTATTGGGCTGGGTCTTGAATAAGAAAATGAGGGAGGAAAAGAGCGGGCAATTAAAACCCGCACGTGAGGAGATGAAAATACAAATGGAAGCCGCGAATTCTCTTGCACCAAAAATTGAAACCTACAGTCGAGAAGCAGTCGCCGACAGAATGTAAAGAGCAGTTTCAATGAGTTGATTAACGAGCTTGATAAAACGAAGGTTGCCATTAGGTGTTTCGACTTGAAGCAGTCGGCATCTTCATATATTCTCCTGGACAAGAAAGAGTTGTTCCGGTTTGAAGCTATCGCCGATTCATTGATTCCAGGAGGTGGCGGAAAAAGGTATTTCCCTTCATCAACTTCTTGTGAACTCATTTTTTACACCCTTGTTTTGTGAAACTATAATTAATTGATTTAGGGGAAAGCTTAAATGGTCAACCCATTTTTCACCCACTTGTTCTGTGAAACTGAATTAGTTGAATTAGGTGAAAGCTTAAATGTGTTGAGCTGAACTTGGGGAAAGCTAAAATGTGTTGAAATATGTCACTAGAGTTGGGGAAAGCTGAAATGTGTTGAGATATTTTTTCGTTATTGTGTATTATGTTAAATGCCTAAATCATTTTTCGTTACACTAAACTTGGGGAAAGCGTAAATGTATTGAGATGACACATGTATTGTGTATTCTGTTAAGAATTTGACGAATATGGAGAAAGAGGGAAATTAACCTTGCAATTGGTTTTTTTTACTGCAGGCAAGGAAAAGTCGGAGGAGGTGGACAATGTCATTCTATTAGAGTCCGAAAACGGGTTAATTTTGGACGGCGTGAACTTCGTGGATGATGGAATTGAAGGAGTAGACGATGTGATTGTGCCCGAGGTGGGTATGAAGTTAGGAAAAGATATGCGTACGACGTAGGATTTCCAGTTAGGAAAATATATTCACCAAAGGATGATGATGAAATTGTGAGATGTGTTTACATGTAGCCGTGAAGGTGGAAGGAGTCGTAGTACGAGCAGTTCTTTGAAGCCGCAAGCTACCAGGATCACTGCATCTGCAGATGCATGTAGAATATGGAGAATTAACATAGTCAATCTCATTCACAATTATAAAACATGTC
Organism: Fraxinus greggii; assembly: GCA_903798315.1. Lineage (NCBI taxonomy): Eukaryota > Viridiplantae > Streptophyta > Magnoliopsida > Lamiales > Oleaceae > Fraxinus > Fraxinus greggii. Next base: position 12,600 of record CAIGRK010030040.1, on the reverse strand, counting down.
ATTCGAAGTCCAGGTTGTATCATTGCAACCGAGAATTGAGTGCCTATGTAAAACGACAGCTTGAAATAAACGATATGGCAGGGATTTCGTTGCACAAAAGTTACAACTCTGTAGTCATAGAGGCAGGGGTATGAGATTATGACTTGCGTAGAAAAAGATTGTCGAAACTACGTTGAACAAGTGCGCCGGTTAAGACTTGGAGAAGGAGATGACGCAGCAATACAAGCCTATTTTTCGAACATGCCAGCAAGGTACTCAGGATTTTACTTCAGTATGGATTTAGACGAAGAGTTACAGCTTAAAAACATTTTTTGGACAGACAATAGGAGCAGGAAAGCATATAAAGAGTTCGGCGATGTTGTAAAATTTGATACGACATGCCTAACGAATAAGTACGACATGCCGTTTGCTCCTTTTGTTGGAGTTAATCATCATGGACAATCGATACTCCTTGGTTGTGGGTTGATGCCGTACTATTATCCAACTGTACCTCACCAAAGTGGCGTAAAAGAGATTGCGCCGATCGTACATGCACATGATCAAGGTACGTGTTCATCATACATAATTTATTTGAAGTCATATTCTAGTTTCCTTAATAAACTTATTGTTTTACATTAGGAAATGCAATGCCGTACTATTATCCAACTGTACCTTATCAAAGTGGCGCAAACATGTGATCAACTATGACCAAAATTGTCCGATGTGAGGAAGTGGAAGCATCTTGTGTAACAATGGAAGCAGCAACATCATTTAGGGAATAGAAGCATCTTGTCTACTTCTTGTGTAACAATGAAAGCAGTAGCATCATTTAGGCTTTGTAGGGGAGGATCGGGACCTAGCGTTGGATTGTTTACTATCGATGATGGCAATGCTGTATTTTCTCCTTTAAATTAAAATATACAGTTTATTTTTATTAGATGGGGGACCTTTGAGGTGCATTGCGGTATGACATTACTCTAATGTATGTCCTTTAATTATGTCATTTTGTGTTTTGTTTCAATTGAGGTTTATTGAGTGGCTCAACCATTCTGTTATTAGCAGCCAAAGTTAAATGAATTCCACAATTGGGTTTATTCAGTTAGGGACAATAAATGGACCTAATATAGAAGTGATAATATGAAGTGCATGATGTTTTTAATCACAATGACATTACTCAGATGGAAATAGTGAAAAAACATTACAATCACCCAATATGAGGTGCAAGATGTTTTCAATCACAATGATATCCTCAGCCTACATTACATTCTCCTACATTACAGTCACCCGAGTACTCATTCTCCATACCAACATCCTCAGCCTACATTACAGTCACCCAAATGAACATTAACTACACATCATAGAACAACAAGAGTCATAACAGAACACATACTACACATCACAAGCGGAAGGGAGCGAAACTGATCAACAAGAGTCATAACAGAATAGTCATGCCGGTCCCTTCCCTTTCTTATCCACTTCCGCAATTTCGTTGGCCTTGCGTCTTGTCATGGTCAATTGAATCTCAATATTTTCGTCTTCGGTTACCCGACAATGAGTTTGGAATAGACGGGACAAGTGTTGATATTCTTCGACCGTCGCATGATTATTCGTGTTCATGGTAATGCTACTTGATCCACCGCTTGATTCTCCATTGTTGACCCATTCCCAATATTTGTAGTTAGCACTGCAGCAATTGAACATTTTTCCCTTGTTCTTCGTATCCTTCTCCACCTCAAAGCATTTCACAAAGCCAACTTTACACCAAGGACAGTGCAGTTTTTTCAAGCAATCGGCAAAGAAGTAACTCTTTTCGCGACAACTATGACATACACCGGAGTTCTTCCCTGGCATACTGTCGAGATGGAGTAGTGCTGGACTTCGAACTAAGTTTTCGCATTCAAGGGTTTTCTGCAATTCGGGGGAAATTGAAAATGAAGCTTGCAGCGAGACTCCGCCGGAAGCGATGGATGGCATTTGAAAGGATAAATTTCCACCGGCTTCTTACTCCGGTCAAGATGGAGGCGTGCTGCGAGACTTCACCGGAAGCGATGGATGGCCTTCGAATTTCGCCTCCAAGGGTTCTCTGGCTTGGGGGGAAAATGAAATGAAGTGAACTGTTGGTTTTTTAATTGGGCCGGTTCAAGTTTGGACCCGCATTTTTTGTTTTGAATTAGAATTCAATTTTCACTTGACACGTAATCGTGTAAAACCCAGTGTAAAACAGAAGGTACCCATAGGGGACCGTAGAAATATAATGAAACAAAAAAAAGCCACGTACAAAATGAAAAAGATCCAACACCAACCATCCCACAGTTTCCCTCCACCTCGCCGGCCACCGTCACACCATTACTGGGAAAACTCCCGGGCAGATTGTGTGGAAAAAAATAGGGAAAGATACTTTGAGTTGTTGCAAAAGAAAACCTCTCAAAACTCTTCTTCAATTTACGGCTAGTTTTTCTTTATTTAGTCAGCTGTGATTGTGAATGCAAATTGGCTGACGGTTTGAAGAAGATGATAGATATCATTTTTTTTCCTTATAATAAAATCTTTTGTTATTTCTAATTTTCCCCTTGTTCTTTGATTTATATTTTGTTTACGCAAAAGTAAGGGTATAATAATCTCTTTAATAAAATAATTGACTTTTTAACGGTAAACGGAAATGATTAATTTCAAAAATAGAGGTGAANGAAATGATTAATTTCAAAAATAGAGGTGAATATAAGGAAGTTTCTGTCACGAATGGAACGATAGGTGGAGGGAATATTTGGAGGTAAATATTTCATTGGTCATTGAATTGAGGGAAAATTATAGCGGATGTTTCAAACCTTTCATTTTATTGCAAATTATACCATAACCTTTCCCTTTTACCGTCGGAGTCCCAAACCTTTATATATTAACTGCAGCCATGGTCCAAATCGCTGATTCCGTTCATGATACCGTTAGTCAATAGTGAAATTGCAATTTTGTCTTAAATGGACAAATTAAATGCTAGACAAAATGGTATATTTATAATTTCCATAATAAAATAATTAGATTAATTAGATAAAAAATTTTGATTTTGTACTGTATCTTCCCACCCTACCTTCCCACTCTTACTCCCTTTCCTCAACATCTCAACCCAAATAAAATAAAAATCTCAACCCTCGTCATCATCGCCACGGCCACCGCACACCACCACCATCGTCAAAATCCCCTACCCACAGCTACTGCATAAAACCAAGTAAGATGCATCCACTGCCTTCTCTTCCTCAATAGCCGCAAACAAAAATCTGTACAAATCTACTTCTAAAATTGCGGTCGAACTCGGGATTCTTGCTGCTCAGAAGCATTAGCATTTAATGCTTCGTTACCAGATCCAAGAATTTGGGATTGTACAACTGATGTGTCAACTTGAGCACTAGATGCTGCACGCTCCACCATGTATACTCCCTCAGCGATACCACTCGATAAGTCAAGATTATAATAAGTCATCTTTTTTTTTATTTCAAAGCTTACACTTCCATCAGAAACTTGACGTTGATAGTATAAATCTGTTCGAAAATTCATTATCAGTGCCACGAGCAAGTTCCTGCTAAACTCGAGATGTATCTATTCCACCGGATTCATCAACAACTATATTGGAGCTATTTAAATTAGAAGCACCAAATAGTGAAGTCTCTTTTGTATATGTTCTCTTCTGATAACTGACAATTTTAAGAACAAAAATTGATGGTGCATTTGCCAAAAACCTCGGTGGCCGTTGCGGTGATGACATGGTGGGATTTTGATTTAGTTTGGGTTGAGGGGAGGGGTAGGGAGATTGGGGAAGATGAACTGTACTTTTATTTTTTTAGTTTAATTATTCTAATTATTTTATCATGAAAATTGTAAATATACCATTTTGTCTTTCATTTAATTTGTCTATTTGAATCAAAATTGCAATTTCACTATTGACTAACGATATCATGGACAGAATCGGTGATTTGGACCACGCTGCAGTTAAACATAAAGGTTTGAGACTGCGACAATAAAAATGAAAGGTTAGGATATAATCTGCAATAAAATGAAAAGTTTGGGACCTTCGCTACAATTTTTCCTTGAATTTATACCCTCGTCATACGAACTTGAAAATGCTTTCGAGTAATCACTATATTATACTTCTATCAAACTTTAGTAACTAAACTTTAAAATGTTTTCGAGTGATCATTAAACTTTCACACGTTTACACCTCATCACTTACTTGTTCAATTAGTTATTGAACTTATACTTCCGTCACGTTTAACTTATTAAACTTTAAATGCTTGTGAATGGTCATTAAACTTCATAACGTTTTCAAGTAAAATTGATTTTCAGTGAAATTCGACCTAAATTAAGAAAATAAAATAAATATTGACTAAATAATGAAACTCTCAATCTAAGATGAAAGTATGTATATTGATCAATAAAATATAATTTCTCTAGTCATAAAATGCTATGTTCAAGGAGAAAGATGAACACGGGCTAAAATTGACATAAATTTTAATTTACATCACAATATTCATTAATGTTGAGAAAATAAAATAGAACATTTTTTTTTATTTCGATTGAGATGGTAGACCCGAATCAAGAAACTAATAAAAAAAATTATTTCAAACATGCTATGAATTTTTTGATTTAGAGTCAATAATATTAATTAATACTAACAAAATATAATTTTTAGAATTGTCACAAGGTAATTTAAGATGAAAGAAGGCCGTTGTCATCATGTATGGTATTTTATACTTCGAAATTTTTAATTTTTGAATAGTTGAATTAAATAAGTAAAATTCAGTGACAACTCGAAATCATTTTAAAGTTTAGTGCGTGAAGCCTAACAGAATAAAAATTTAGTGAATAAAGCGTGATAATGTATAATGAAACACACGGCAAGTAATGAATGAGGCGCAACGTATTAAAGTTTAGTGATTGTCGAAAAAATATTTTAAAGCTCACCGACTAAAACTCGAATATTTTTGTAACGTTAGGTACTTGAGGGGGTTGTTTGTAATTTACTGTACCATTCGCCGTTCGGAGCCTCGGAGGATAGTTTTATGTAGTATTCAGTATTTTGCCGCCACCTCTTTGCAGAAATTGAAGGAGGAAAGATGTTGGAAGTGAAGAGCTTAAAGAAGACAGTGGTTCCTAAATCCCTCTTCGACCATCCGTCTCCTGCCAATCTCCAGTCCACTCGTCTTGCCCTCCATGTCACTCCCCTTTACTTTGTTGAAAATTGAAATTTAACAGACATCCCTCCACATTATTTTTGTATATTTGGAGTGTATATACTTATTTTTTAAAGGTTTTTTTGGGGTTTGTATTGTTTGCAGGTTGATGGAGATGATTCTTCTTGCTGGGTTTACATTGCTTCTGGTTCCCGCATTTACAAACTCCTGGTATGTATCGAAACTAACATAGAGATGTGAATATTGGGTCGGTTACTTAGAGTTGGGAAGTGAGAATTGAAAACAGTAGGAATGGAAGCGCAGAGTTCACGATTGAGAATTTTTAGATTTCAATGGGTTTTTTGGTAGAATTAGGAATGATTGCTAATGGAAGCGATTTCTTGATTTTCATTATAAAATGATATCAAACGATGATTTCAGAGGGTAATTTGATTACGTAAAATGTAAAATTAGACACTGACCACAAATTAACAGGAGGTAAAGGGAAAAATGTTCAATTAGTTTTCCAAAATGGTTCTGAATAATGCCACTGAGGCGGTTCTCTTGTTACGTTTCCCTTCGTTTTGTGCTAATGGTGCGGTAACTTATCATTTTTGACTAGAAATGAGATCATAATTGGGATATAATTGACATATGGATGGGGTTTATAGTGGTTCGGTAGAATACTATTGTTTAATCTTTTTTTATTTGGTAGATTTCGATGGAAGATTCTTTGGTTGGTCGAGGAAAAGAGAGTCTCCTAATCCCTGAACAAACTCAGGTACACACGTTGCAGACTTCGTCGAAAAGAAAATGTAACTTTTCATTCAACTCACCAGCAAAGTGTAAATGAAGGTTCTGGACTCAGCATTGGTGAAACGCTGCCCTCATCGATCCGAAATTCAGAGTATAGTGCTTGTTGAAACTGAAAGTGAGGATCTGTTTCTTATATGAACTATTGAAACTTTTTCTGAGCACTTACTTTATCAAGTTACTTTACGAGCATAATTAGGGGTTTCATTTTTTTCTGCTTGTAGTTATTACCCAGAAAAATAAATTGGGAATGGATGTTAACATTTTTAGTATTTAACTTGAATTATTCTTAATATTTATAGTAAGATTTATCATATATGCATTTTAAATTGAAGACCATTTAAGACAAAGAGAGAAATATTTGCAACCGATTTTATCTTAATATATATGGAAATTTGTTACCTTACTTTTTCCAATTAAGCATTACAATTGAGAGAGAGAGAGAGAGAGATAAACTCATGAGAAACTACTGTCTTTGGGTATTAGAGAACAATTGATGCATCAGTATGTGTGCCTGCACAGTGTACCCCACCCCCACAATAAGGACAGAATAATTAGTAATTTTCCAAGTTTTGCAGTGTCATGTTTGTAGGATATAATTCCTTAATGTTGGTTCCACTTCAGCAGGTTTGGGTCGCTCAATATTGGGAAGCGTGGACTCTTATGGTCATCTTATCGTTTCTCAATTGGATTCTAGTGGCGCAGGTACTTGTTCACTAATATTATCCTTGTTATGGTTTTAGTTCGTTATTTTTATTTCTTTTTGCTGTTTTCTTCCTTGTTCAATTATGCTTGTGCAATATAATTCTACTTCTGGACATCAGTCTTCTGCCATGGACATGTACATAGATGTGCAGTTGTTAATATTTCATGCTTTGATTACATAGCCATTTGCCTGACTTTCTTCTCCTCTTTCCTTGTTTCGGATTTTTCCCATTTATATATGCTCATGAAATTTACTTTGATGTCTTCAAAACTAGCCGTGTAACACCCTCAACCATTCATGCGTAAAGCTAAGAACAATTGTTGTGTGCTGCGATCTATTACCAGTTATGTGATGCCTAATTTATCTAGTCATAGGTGCATCAGCATGAAGTCATCTGAGGAAGCATTGCTCATGCGCAGTTTATATTAGGGCATAATTGGTTCGGGCTTTTACTACTGGGCTAAATATTTTGCACCCCCTGGTTCCAGATGTTGACGGGCTTAGTTTTTCGGTGTCTCCTCGAGATTATGGTGTTGGAGAAGGCAGTTGGACGGGACTTTGTTTTAATCCAAATCAATGGTTCATGGTATTTAACTACATATCTTGGACCTATGTTCAATTGTAGTGTACTTGAAGCTGTTTGCCTTCAAATTTTGCTCATATTTTCTGCTCCATTCGAAAATTCGTATATGTATCTGCACTTGCTTGTATATATTCTTGTCAACATCTATGTTTACTTTATCCTTGTTTTTTTGCCTCTTTATTCTGTTTGGATATTTAGTGCACCAATTATGAATGGTTGAAACGTTTGTAGATGCTTTGGATATGGGAATTAGAAGTGAAAGATGAGATGGAAGAGTAATTTGATATTATGTTAATGTAATGTCAAATTGATCAAAATGAAGCTACTCAGTACTTCAAACATATTGTACCTAGAAAAGTATGCTGAGATAGGAAGTCTGCATGCTTGTTTTCACCGTATTCCCAGACTTGATTGAGCTTAGTCAGACTGCTGCTTGCTAAATTTTGTTTTATGCTTTTACCAAATATTGCTAATCTAATCAAACATTCCTGCAAACCCAATTTTTCTGCCATATCTTCATTCTCTTTGCCTTAAACACACACGAAGACTTTATTAGCAGTTTACAACAATCTTGTTAGTTGTTACATTGACTGCATACCTTTTCTTTCTCAGATGGAAGGAATATAATCTGCCTCTAACAACAGTTAGCATTTCCAGACATCTGTTCCTCTTTAGTGCTCATTCTGAAAAAATAGCATTTTTTTATGGACTTTCTTGTTCCTATAGATTATTTAAAGACAAATAGCAGTGAAGATGCTCCAAACTTTTATTTGGTTTGCTATTTAACATCTTTAAGGATTACTCACCTCTTCATCATAGCATTTTTAGTTGAAGTATTGATATTCAATGCAGATGAAAACCAGAAACTTAACTTGCTATCTTGTTATTTGGGATTTCTTATTGTCCATACTAATTTTTCGGGGAAAATGATTTTTGTTCTCTGTATGAAGTGACTCTTAGTCGAAAGTAGTCCACTCTGCTGACTAGATATTTTTACTTCAGGCAGCTGTGGCTCGCAGCTTCTGTAAAAGTATTGATGTTTACGACCAAGATATTCATCTCCAAACTTTACGCTCGTGAGTACTTCATTAACTTCTATATGCTTAGCCTATTTTGTTTTGGTAACTCTACTCCTGCCATCTCTCTCTTCTGAACTTCCAGTTAGGTTGGTTAAAATGCATTGACACTTTGTAAACAAATAGTGATAAAAACCTAATACGAAAGTCTCCACAGGTATCCTTATTCTACTGCATAAGGATGTTTTTTGTGCAGTAGGTTTAGCCTGGCAGTTTAGAATGGCCATTGTAAATTCAAATGGACATTTTCCAAAAAACTGAAAGTGAGAAAAAATACTTAATTTTGATGTACTTTCATTTACCCCACCAGCATCGTTTAAATAGGTCTAATACTGCTACATTGCAGTTATTTTTAGTGCATAAGATGAATCATTGTATGTTATATTTTTCTTGCTGTGTAAATTGCTGATATAAAATTATCATCTGGCAAGTGAAATCACGATGGTAGACAATCTACTTCTGATTTTTGATTTTATCATTATTTTTCTTACTGAGAGTACCTAATTCCTTGTAGGCAAACTGTCATGGAAGTTTTTCCTGTCATTTGTTTTTGGCAAATTACTTGGTGGGCCTATGAATATTATCCCATTTTCGATCATTCAAATTTTGTTGGCAATGTTATGGGAATTCGGTTGTTTGAGCTGTTGCAATAGCGAAACTCCATGGAACAAATTATTTATATTTCCTAAAGGGATATTTTAGACTGTCAAACTACCTGACAAATTGACTCTCTGTGTGATTTATCTCATCATTTGCATCAAGCTGGAATGCGAGATAAAAGACAAAAAGTTATTATAGATTTTCATATTTTTTATAATGTAGATGTTCGTCTTAAAGTATAATATTCCTACATTTGCATATTCTTTGCTAAGAAGTTCCCAAAAAATTTATTCGATATTTTAATGTGTAAATTTCTTTCCAAATTTTTATATCAGATGATATAACCTTTGCTGATAAAGTCGCTATATGTTGCAGATTGTGGTATCCAACTTCACTGAATTTTATGCAGAATATCAGTGGAAGTGACAGTTCTCTATTAGCCGTCACAGAAGGTTCCCAGGTGTTTGTCATGAAATCTTTTGCATGTTTGATTTATTTGTGCAATAATTATTAATGAAGTCATTTATTATCAATGCCAACAGTTAAGTATATGGGACTTGCGAATGAAAGAAAATGGCGGCTGTGTGCATAGATTATGTGGATCTGTTGGGGATATCTTATATGCAGTCTGTAATTCTTCATGTGGTAATATTGCAGCTGCTGGAGCTGATCGCACTGTGACTGTTTATGATCCTCGCAGGTCTGTTGGTTTTCAAGGCATATACTGATTAATAATTGTTCTATCATTTTGACGTCGTGATGCTATCTTTTTTCATCACATCATCATGCTGGGTTGAAGATGTTGTTTTACACGTACATCTGGCATTTTCCTCCTGTCTTACACAGTAATAAGTCATTTTCCTGAATCTATCTTTCGGTATTTATATGGGAACAGAGGGGAAACAGGGAGAAAGGGCGGGAAATAAAAGTGTATATTCACTTTTTCAAAATTATGATGCGTATTTCTTAGTCGTCTGCCAACATGTTCCCACCGTTTTCTGGGGCAAGTTTTTTTTCTTGAAGTTAGACCTCTTAAAACTCCGTGCATGCATGCATGCAATGGGTGTGATTCCTTTATCTATCGAACACTCAAATGCTCATGAGTCATGGCAATGGAAATTTTTTCCCAAGTTCTCTGATTGCTATATTCTGTCTGAGCTCGTAGAGATTCTTAGGGATGTCTGTGGGCTCGGGGGCTAGTCAAACCCTCTTAGCATGGTATCCCCTAGTTTTTCGGCCTTTAGACAGAATTTGTGATGAACATTTAACCTAGCAAAATATAGTCAGGGCTTGGGCTATGGATTTAGCCATGGTATGAAAAAGCCTGGCTCAAGCACATTAAATAAATTATCTTTAAGTTCCTATTAGATAGAAGCTTATTTCTTAAGAGTATATTTATGCAAGTCATTTTGATTAAGAATTTATTATTTCTGTAATTCTAAAACACTTTAAATACTAAAATTAATAAGACAAATCCCACAAGCGAGCCCATACAAAGCCCAACACAGCTCTAGACCAACAAAGTCCATATGTTAAGTACTAGCCAGGCTGAGCTTCCTCTCACCCATTCGACTCCTTGGCGAATGGTGTCAGCTCAGCTGAAAGCCGCCTGAGCCTCGACATTCCTAGCGATTTTTATGGTTCTTGCTAGTAAAGGAAATATTATTAAGGAAAAAAATGGTACTGCTTTTTTAGTTTAATTTTATCAATTGCTGACTCACAGACCGGTCTTTCTTCTAAATTTTGAGTGCAGATGGGCAGCATTGTCTAGATGGCTGAACTGCTCAAAGTATGAGGTCAGTTGAAATCTTATTTCAGAACATGTGAATTTGCCATCAATGGGATTTTAAATCTGTGTAAATTTTATGTCAGGAACCGCACCATGTATAATGATTTTTTCGAGTGCCAGTTTGAAAGAATGGTTACCTTTTCTATTAGTTTTCTTTAGCATCTGTGTTTCATGATATTCCCTATTCTAAAGCTAATTAGGTTGTATGTACTGCCTGGATAATATTCCCCTTAAATTACATTCACCGTTTTCAATTTTATACTGCAGATAACTGGACTTGCTTTTTCATCACTTGATCCTGACTACATTTATGTGCTAGGAGTAGATTATGAGGTAAATCCTTCAGGTCTTTTATTCACATTATCTGATGAACCTTAAATTTAATAAATATATATGTGATGCTTACCGTTCACCGTTTAATATATAGTTAAATCATATGCCTTTTCATCATTTTATATTTGCCACATACGAAAAAAATGAAAGGTTTTGTCTTCATATTCACCATCTTCAAACTTTTTAGTGATGCATTTGTGTGGTGTATTATAAGCATTCTTCTCTCGTTTGTTTTCTTCTCTGATATGTTTTTGGAGTTTAAACAACCATAGATAAGAACGTCTGGAATGGTTTCTAGAAGATGACCATATGTCAATGTCCAATGCATGCTTGATGTTGGAAAAATGTTTATGATTTAGATTAGAGAAAAAAGTTTGTACCACTCCCTACAAAATCACTGTATATTAGATGTCCAATGCATATGCTTGATGTGCACATCTTTGCAGGTTCTATGTGGACAATGGAAACAAAGCAAGAAGGCATTTTCATTTAGAGGAGATTCAAACTGGCTTGGATTTAGTAAGGTATCATATTTGTCACAATGAAACTTACGAGAGAATATATGCAAAAATTTTAAACGTACATACACACACATATCTTCATTGTAAATTTCAATGAAAGCCACGTTGAACTACTCTAACCATCTAATATGTTCGTACATTTTCAATATCCACGAAAATGATTGTCAACCCGATAGGGGATTGGACTCTAGTGGGCAGTATCAAGTTATGAAAAATAGCTAAAACCTTGTCTATGTTACTTTTCAGTTTTGTCTAATATTGCATATCGTGTATAAGTGGCCAGAGAAACAGAAGTTGCTATATATACTAACATGGTCATTCTTGGTTTGTTCAGTTTTTATAAGTTGAATGGGCCGATTGATATTAACTATGCAGTGTTTGCTAGTTCTTTTAAGTGTTTATAAGCTGTTGGTCCCGTGGAATATGTTCATATGGTTGACCAGCTTAACTTATAATTTAAGCTTCATCGAACATGCTCTAGCCCTTGTTTGATCCACATTATTTTTTTCATTTTCATTTTTGTACTCATTTTTAATCACATTTTTCAATAAAATAATATTTTCCGTCAAATCAATAACTTTTCCTTCTTTCATTGTAAATTTCAATGAAAGCCATGTTGAACTACTCTAACCATCTAATATGTTCGTACATTTTCAATATCCACGAAAATGATTGTCAACCCGATAGGGGATTGGACTCAAGTGGGCAGTATCAAATTATGAAAATAGCTAAAACCTTGTCTATGTTACTGTTCAGTTTTGTCTAATATTGCATATCGTGTATAAGTGGCCAGAGAAACACAAGTTGCCATATATACTAACATGGTCATTCTTGGTTTGTTCAGTTTTTATAAGTTGAATGGGCCGATTGATATTAACTATGCAGTGTTTGCTAGTTCTTTTAAGTGTTTATAAGATGTTGGTCCTGTGGAATATGTTCATATGGTTGACCAGCTTAACTTATAATTTAAGCTTCATCAAACATGCTCTAGCCCTTGTTTGATTCACATTATTTTTTTCATTTTCATTCTTGTACTCATTT
>CAIGRK010030024.1:0-14591 GCA_903798315.1 Fraxinus greggii | reverse complement strand
TGGTGAACTGCAGAAAACTAGAAAAGGTACAATGAACATTGACCAATATCTCAACAAGGTGAAGCAACTTGAGTGAGGTTAACTCCAAACGGTGAAGTACTGTTACTAGCTATCAGTGGAGTAGCAGTGCTACTAGAAAATGAAGCAAGTGCAGAGATGGATTCATTTTGAGGAGTATTGCTGGCGTTTGCCATATTACTCTGATACCAAGTTGATGTTTGAAGAGAAAACAAGAACTAATTCTGTGAAAAACCGATCGTTTCATTGATTGAGATTATTCAACATATAATACATTGCATTGCTTAAAGAAGAATCTAAAAATTACAGCTGTTAGGTGGTTCCATAAATTGTGGATCATGTAGGAATCTTTCAGTAATAGAATGGTGGTCTAATAGCAGCAGGAGAGATGGTAACCGAATATGCATTCTTGCACTGGTTACGAACTTACAGTATTACAACTTCACTCACCGTATTGACATAGTCACCGGATATGCACTCACCAGATATCCACTCACCGTATTGGGCTATACACTCACTGTATATACACAGGGCTTCTGTTAACATACATGAACATTAGATATAATGTAGTAAACTCCAAAGGTGTTATCCACAGGCCACATGCCATGGGTCAAACAACCCACTAATAATTTTGATAAAATATATAAAAGTCCATTTTTGTAATTTCGCAAAATTAACAAAAAAAAATAGTCAAACGAACTAAGAACAACTCCCTTTTGTTTCTTCTTCTTTTGACTTGATGATGAACAAGAACAAAAATTTTCATTTCAAAGCTTAATTCCTACATTGATTTCTTACATTAATTATAGGTTAAATAATTATCAAAATAAGGACTTAATTCTTACCTAAGGATCTGCAATAAAAGTGGAAAGAAAATTAGTATAAACTATACTAAAATACTTTCTAGTATAAAACCTAAAATATATGAAAATATATGGGATGCTAGGTTTTATACGATTTCTTACATTAATTATAGGTTTTATATTTTCTTTCTAAACAAATCTGAAAATATATGGGATGATATAAAACCTAAAATATACGAGATGTACTTGTATGTCACTAATTCAAATCATGATGTATGAGAAAACACAATAAAAATTGCTGTTCAAATATTTTGGACGAATTTGCAATAGCTTGATCGACACCCATGTGGATTAGTTTGATTTCGGTCAACTTACTCCCATTAGACCTACTCAATTGATGTGACGGAGTAGAAACTCTCGATTTTTCTTGACTTGAAGATGAGCTATTAGAAGAAATCACTACTCTGTTCTCAAAAGAAGGAAGAATGAAAATTACCTAAAAAATCCAAGAAAGAGAAAAGTGATTCTATAGGGTTTTGAGAAGAAAGAAGCAGAAAAAGTGAAACCCCAAATCCTTTTTATGTCAGGGAAACATTTTGGAGGGAAAATCTCATCCAAAAACTACAAAAGATAACCTTCCCTACTATGCCAGGTCACGAGATCGACCAAGGCCTATTTCACCACTCCATATGGCAAGTCCAAGCTCATTTGTATCCTCCCGCTTGGCAGATGCAAAGGGAACAAAAAAATCAATCAAATTAAATGAAACAAGAATTTGCATGAGCCAGAAGAAGGTAGAGCTCGAAGGCCACCAATCAACCTTCCTTACGAAGGGTCCACACCCAAGATCGATCGATCGATCTACTACAACTCAAATCATTATTTTGATCATAGCATGTTCAGATATGGACGATTATTGGCACGATCCAAACAAATCAACAATGGAAGTACGATTGAACTCTCCACCCACTAAAAACTGTCGAGCCTGTAGGAAAAACCGTCGACACACATAGAATTGCCTGTAAGTAGTCCCAAAGAAGTGAGGTATCTTCTTATTGCCTTCTTACAAAATTTCATATATACAAGCTTTCTTTTTTTCCTTGCCTAGCGAAAACCAATATACTTAATCTAACACCGAATGTCAAGATTGTGTAATTGTTAGAATTTGATGGTTTTAATAAATACAATTTAATGATTTTTATAGCTTTGAATTAGAAAAGCCTCCAATTGGTGCGATAACTAGTCGTGACTTTTCAAATGCAAATGGTGTAAATTATGGAATAAACGAATTTGAATGGATGGAATTTTTGCTGTGAAACTGATTCTTGAATTCCACTTAATTAATATACAAGATACAAGGTACAATATATATGCACTTAAGATGAGGAAAGAAAGGACAAAATCAGTTACAACAAATTGAAGGAATATTCTCCTAACAGAAACCATGTGCAAGGCAAAACCAATTGTGGAGCATCTAGTCTTCTAGGATCTTCCATTGCATGATCAGCAGCTGATGAATCTAACACGGATGACTAAGCAGCTGAAGGAGTTAAGTTGGATGATCAGGCTGCCAGCTCCTTTAATTCTTTAGTCCCTTAGGCTCGTGCTTCTCCCTAGCTTGTGCTTCATCTTCCAATAGCCCCCCGCAAGATGGAGAGTAAATGTTTGTTACTCCCATCTTGATCATATGAAGACAGGAACTTGTAAAGTTCAATGCCTTAGTCAGAATGTCTGCAACTTGAAAACCTGCGTGCACATATTCAGTGGCAATTTCCCCTGCTTGTATTTTGTCTCTTATGAGTTGGCAATCTATTTCTACGTGCTTAGTTCTTTCGTGAAAAATGGGATTTGTGGCAATGTAGATANTGCTTCTCCCTAGCTTGTGCTTCATCTTCCAATAGCCCCCCGCAAGATGGAGAGTAAATGTTTGTTACTCCCATCTTGATCATATGAAGACAGGAACTTGTAAAGTTCAATGCCTTAGTCAGAATGTCTGCAACTTGAAAACCTGCGTGCACATATTCAGTGGCAATTTCCCCTGCTTGTATTTTGTCTCTTATGAGTTGGCAATCTATTTCTACGTGCTTAGTTCTTTCGTGAAAAATGGGATTTGTGGCAATGTAGATAGCTGATTTATTATCACAATATAAGTTGGCTGCTTGAGTGTGTTGAATCTTTAATTCTTTAAACAAGTATCTCGGCCAAGTTAACTCACAACAAACATTGGCCATCGCCCTATACTCTGCCTCAGAGGATGACCTTGATACTACACTTTGTTTCTTCGATTTCCAAGAGACTAAGGATGATCCAATAAAGACACAGTAACCTGGGACTGACTTTCTAGTGTCTGGACAACTTCCCCAATCTGAGTCTAAGTATCCCTTTAGCTGAAGTTCAGATGTAGATGGATAAAATAACCCCTGTCCTGGGGGTCTTTTAATACACCTAACCACCTTGTATGCTGCATTGAGATGTGGCATTCTTGGCTGATCCAAGTACTGACTTAGAATCTGAACTGAATAAGATATGTCTGGCCTAGTTATAGTCAAATATAACAGGCGTCCAATGAGTCGTCTGTAGATGGATGGATCATCAAGCACTTTCCCTTCTTCTTTGGACAGTTTGATGTTTTGATCAAGTGGAACCTTTGCTCGGGTTGATCATATGGTTCCTGAATTTGCCAAGATATCCAGTGTATGCTTTCTTTGGTAAATATGAATCCCCTCTTTCGATCTGGCCACTTCAATACCCATAAAATACTTCAGCTTTCCTAGATCTTTGATCTTAAATTGAACACCAAGTGCTGTTTTGAGGCTGTTTATGGCTTCCAAGCAATTTCCTGCTATGATTATATCGCCCACATAAACTAAGACTGCAACAATTAATCTTGAGTAGTTCTAACAAACAAGCTGTAATCAGCTTTGGACTGAGTGAAACCATGTTGAAGAACGAAGTTGGATAACTTCGTATACCATTACCTTGAGGCTTATTTAAGTCCATATAAGCTTTTGTGAAGTTTGCACACCTTTGATCCATAAAAACTGTCATCATACCCTGGGGCAGCTCCATATACACTTCCTCATTCAAATCTCCATGCAAGAAGGCATTGTTAACATCTAATTGGTATAGGAACCAACCTCTTATGGCTGCAAGAGCGAGCAAGGTTCTAACAGTAACAAGTTTCGTTACAGGCGAGAAGGTTTCATGGTAGTCTAAACCTTCTTGCTGGGTGTACCCCTTTGCCACCAATCTGACTTTGTGTCTTTCCACACTTCCATCTGCATTAAATTTTATTTTCTAAACCCATTTACACCCTATTGTCTTTTTGTTGAGTGGCAGTTCAACCACGATCCATGTGTTATTCAACTCAAGAGCTTTAATCTCACTTTTCATGGCTTTACACCACTCAGGAAATTTGATAGCCTCTTGGTATGTTTTTGGTTCACTAAGTGTAGTTATTGAAGAGATAAAAGCTTTATGAGGTACACACAATTTTTCATATGATATGGTGGAGTTGAGAGAATAAGGACTACCTGAAGGGATAAAACATGCCTCCTTGTTCAAAGCCTGCAATGGGGAAAGCAAACTGGCTTGTTGACATACAAAATCTTGTAGCATTGCAGAAGTTCTTTGAATCCTGGTGGACCTTTTAGGCAAATGAGGTGTAGTCTGATTGCTGTCAGGTTCTTGTTGGTTTGGCTACTGCGAAGTAGGATCAATTTGAGAATCATCAGTGTAAAAGTGCTCTATAGGTTCTGCAGGATCAGAAGATTGTTCATATTAATCTTCTCCTTCTTCGTAAAAGTTAGCTGAGACATAAATGATAGGATTTTGAGGGAAGCATAGATTAGCAAGATCTGGTGAAGTGTGCATATTGGTGGTTTTAACTTCTTTGTATGGGAAAATAGTTTCATGGAATATCACATTCCTTGATATGAACACCCTTTTTGTTTCTTAGTCAAGTAGTTTGTAACCTTTAACACTGAATGGGTATCCTAAGAAAATGCATCTTTTTGCTGTAGAGTCAAACTTATGTCTGCCATTCATGAGTGTTGTGGAGTAAGCTAAGCATCCAAAGACTCTCAAATGAGAATATGTGGGTTTGTTTTGAAATAGCTCAAAGGGACTTTTATTTCCTAGAAGTGTTGTGGAAGTTCTGTTAATCAGATACACAGCAGTCAGGACACATTCACTCCAATATTTCAATGGAATGCCACTCTGAAATCTTAGGGCCCTTGCAACGTTTAATATATGCTGATGTTTCCTCTCAACAATAGCATTTTGTTGAGTTTCAACACAAGTTCTTTGATGGATGATTCCTTTATCTAGATAGAATTACTTCATATTAAATTCTGCTCCATTATCACTACTCACAACTTTGATTTTGCTTTGAAATTGAGTCTCTATCAGTTTATAAAAATTTTGTAAAGAGCTAGTGGCTTCAGATTTCAGTTTTAGCATATATATCCATGTGTACCTACTAAAATCATCCACTATGGTTAGAAAATAACGTGATCCATCATAGCTAATTTCATTGCAAGGTCCCCAGATATCACAGTGGATTAAATCGAAATAATTTTCAGATTTGTTCTGACTAACAGGAAAAGGAAGTCTACATAACTTAGCTAAAGGGCATACAGAGAAGGGATTATTCTGTAAGGCTAACTTAGGTATGGAATCTTCAAGAGCAAGTGCAGAATGGGATGGGTGTCCCATTCTGTAGTGCCAAATATCAAACTCCTTTCATGATTGATAACAGAGGCTGCAGGGGAAAGGTGCTACTTAGATGATTGAAGGTTTCCTGAAGTGCCATAGGTGAGACTACTGAAGGCAGAACTTGATAGAGGCCAGACTTTGCTTCACCCATTCTAGTCGTTGTCCAAGTCGAAAGGTCCTGTATAAAATAGACATTAGGAAGGAAAAAAACACAACTATTAAGTGCTTGTGTGAGCTTCTTAATAGATATAAGATTGAAGGAAAAGGAGGGAACACATAGCACATCCTGAAGGACCAATTTATCTGTTATATGTGTAGTCCCAACACAAGTTACTGGGACACTAATCCCATTTGGTAAACTTACTGAACAATCAGCTTTGGATTTGACAGAAGACAGAAAAGATGGAATACAGATCATATGATATGTTGCCCCCCGTATCCGAGATCCAAGGGGCCACAGAATTATTGGACTTTGAAGAGTTAAAAGTAGATGAACAAAGTGATATACCAAGAATTTTTGGAAGGACATTATCTGAATCTGAGGCAACAATATTTTGAACCTGATTTGGTGAAGAGATCATTTGTTGATGATTTTAGGATAGCCATCAAGTGAGAGTATTCCTCTTGAGTGAGAGACACATTAACCTTATTGTTCTGCTGCTCCTGATTTGTGGGCAGGCAAATGGAGGCTTGATTTGCTGCTGGTGTGTATCTACTCTTTCCCTCATATCTGTTGCTTGGTGGGTATCCATGTAGCTCGTAGCACTTGTTTGCAGTGTGGCCTGGCATCTTACAGTGGGAGCATATAGGTTTGCTTGGATCCTTTAGGCACCTCTCAAGTGAGTGACCTGAAACCTTATAATAAGTGCAGTAGTACCTATCTCTCCTCTGTGAAAGGAATTCTGTCTGCTATTATCTTTGAAGTTTCCTTTAGCCAGTAATGCCATTGCTTCATTGATGGCACCATCATTTGATATCTGCCTTCTTTTCTCTTCTTGCAGGATTATCGCATATGCTTCATTCAAGGAGGGAAATGGCTTGTTTAAAAGAACCTGTGCCTTAATGGCTTTGTAAGAATCATCCAACCCCATTAGAAATTTCATTACCCAGTCACGGTTCTGATTCTCAACAACAGTTTTCAAACCTCCACATGTGCAATTAGGGACTGATTCATAGTTCATCAGTTCATCAACCAGAGTTTTGAACTTAGAAAAATACACACTTACAGCATCCTGACTTTGTGATAAAGCTGTTAGGGCTTACTTAATCTCAAAAATTCTGGGTGCATTATGTTGTGCAAAGCGTTGTTTCAACTCTTCCCATAGCTGATAAGCTCTTTCAACATATGTAGTACTACATTTGATGTCCACAACCATGGTGTTTTGGAGCCAGTAATAACAATATCATTGCACCGACTCCAGTGCTCCATCAGTGGGTCATTGGGTTCCTGCGGTTCTTGAATGTTTCCATCTACAAATCCCAGCTTGTTCTTTATCCAGAGAGCTCTCTTCATCGATCTTGCCAATGAATGGTAATTGTTGGCATCAAGTATGTGAGTAACCAGACTAGATCTAGTGGCATCATTGTTCCCGATGTAGTATGGGCTATTGAAATGTGTTGGGTCATGAACTGTTGTATTATCATTTTGATTATCATTTTGGTTGGTGTTTTGTGGAAGGTTTGATGATTGATTAACTGATTCAGCCATAAGGCTCTGATACCATGTAAATTATGGAATAAACGAATTTGAATGGATGGAGTTTTTGCTGTGAAATTGATTCTTGAACTCCACTTAATTAATATACAGGATACAAGGTACAATATATATACACTTAAGATGAGGGAAGAAAGGACAAAATCAATTACAACAAATTGAAGGAATATTCTCCTAACAGAAACCATGTGCAAGGCAAAACCAATTGTGGATCATCTAGTCTTCTAGGATCTTCCATTGCATAATCAGCAGCTGATGAATATGGAACGGATGACTAAGCAGCTGATGGAGTTAAGTTGGATGATCAGGCTGCCAGCTCCTTTAATTCTTTAGTCCCTTAGGCTCGTGCTTCTTCCTAGCTTGTGCTTCATCTTCCAACTGGCATTCAAGAGTCCTAGTTTTTCGAATTGGGTATGATGATTCAAAGAAATGTATAATGAAAAGTCATGAACCAAGATAAAGGGTGCAATCTCGACCATTAATCATGTTTGAATCTAAAAATATGTGATTTAATGATTCATATTAATTTATGTCAAAAGTGTACTTATTTGGAATAGACACGTCGAATCTACAAATTGAATTCATTTTCTTCTATTTGCTTCACTCCAAATCAATTTAATTAAATTGATTGCTAATTCCTTCATTCTTCAATTTATGTCAAAATATTTTTAAATTATTTTCGATATTCGGGTTCAATATTTTAGTATTCGATAGCATCTGGTCTAAAAGAGTACGGTCAAGTTTTGATACGTAAGAGTAATTAATATTGTGTTATATTAAATTTGGAATAAATGTTGTATCTTGGGAGCGTACATCCTTTTGATCTTGTCAAAATAGTATTGCAGGAGCTAAAATCTATCTTAAGGAGTTTACATCTGTATACCTTACTTCATTTCATCTCTTTCTAATTTCTACATTTTTCTAAATTTCAATAAGTTTTTATTTTGCTTATTTTTCATGCATGTATCTTTATTTCAGTAAATCAAAATTCTATCCTATATTTTACATCACTAAATCGTGATTATTTCATATTTGCATTCACGTATTTCCAGATAACAAATTATAATTTATGTACTATTTTTTTCAACAATAGTTTTGCATAAAATTTAGCAACCCTAGATGCTGAGGATAGAAATATTGTGGTGTTCACTGCTGGTAGGCCTTGACGTCGGGTGGGTCAGTCTGGGTACTTCAATACTCAGAACCACTCATTATATCGAGTATTTCAAATATGGAACCATTCGGACCATTGTAATTATTGGAATTGAACCCAAATTCGAACTGTCAATTCGGGTCTACCCATAACATTTTTTATATACATTTAATAAAAAAATTTATATAGGAACTTTCGATATATATATCTAACACGCTACTATTCGATAATATTTGTACATTGAGAAAATTATCTAAAAAATCCAACTACATTACACAAAATAGTTTCACGAAAAGAGGAGAAAAATAAAACAACAAAATTTTAATTACAATTTGAGAAGAAATGATTTTTTTCTTATCAATCAAATGATAAATGATTTGTAACGTGAAGATGTGAAATTCAAAGATGATGACAAGAAGTTAATGATATTAAGTTCCTTACTGGTTTCATACAAAAATATATCAATAATTCTAACATGGAAAAATAGTCTGTAAGAGTTGGAGGAGATCATATGGGCTATGCTGGCCTTCAATCTAGAGAAGAAGACTAGCAAAAATGGCTATCAAGATAAAAGGGCTTATGGTCAATGTTGTCAAGAATAGAAAAAGAAAATTGAGAAATGGGGGCACAACAAAGACTCTTAGTCTAATTTGAGAAGAAGAAATATGTGCAATGTTACATGTATGGCAAGAAAGGTCATATTAAAATGAGATGTCATGAATGGCAAAAGACAAATTATGGCAATAAGAATGTTGGTTATAGATCGATGGTTGTGGTGGAGGGTGACTAAGGTTATGGAGATCGTGATATACTATCTGTTTCATCTAGTACTGATCACTTGATAGAATTGCGGATCCTTGACTCGGCATGTTCATACCATATGACCCCTCACAAGGGTTGGTTCGATACCTACAAGTTAGTTAAATCTGGATCGATTCTTATAGATAATGGTGCATCATGCAAATTAGTTTGAATATGAGCTATCAGAACTAAACTTGTTGATGGTGTTGTTAGAACATTAAGTGAATTAGACATGTCGAAGTTGAAAAAGAACCTAATTTCGGTGGACACCGTAAATTATTAAGGCTATTGCAATAGATTTGAAAGTGGAGTGATGAAGGTGACAAAGAAAACTATGGTTGTGATGAAGGGACATAAACTCTTTGATAATATTTACATATTGCTAGGCACTGTGGTTGTTGGTGAGACAGCTTCTCTAGGGTATAAATTAGATAGTATTGTCTTGTGGCATATGATTTTGGGTCATAGAGGTGAGCATGGAATGATGGAGCTTCATAAGAGAAATATGTTGAATGGCATACAATTATATAAAATTGACTTTTGAAAGATTTTTGTTTTGGAAAAGCAACATAAAGCGAACTTAAAAAATGGTTCACAATACAGAGATATACTTGACTACGTTTATTGAGATGTTTGGGGACCAGTGAAAGATGAAAGTCCAAGAATAGCTAACCAAGAATGGGTGAATTGGTTTCTAAAACTTTTTCGAAAAATTAACTTAAGATCAAGCATGTAATAACAAGATAGATAAATTTAAATAGCAATTATGAATATGGAAGCAATAAGTAAATAGGGATAGAGAGTGCAACGATATAATTATGGAGGTTCGATCCAACGTAATGATCTACGTCCTCCGTTACCAAGTTCTTCGGCATGAGCAAGGCCAATTTCACTATGTTGATTCTTGTGGTTCAATCCAGCCCTTTACAAAGTATTTGGTGACTTACAAACAAGGAGCACCGATCCTTTTACAACGCTAAGCTTTCCGAGACCTCAACACGACCCACAATTCGAATAAATTTACAAGTGAAATACTCTTTTCTTAATGAATGATGAATTTAAAGTTGAGTACAAGAAGAGAAGTTGGTTAACACTTTAATATATAGCAATGAATAAAGCTCAAGGGTTAGATCTGAAAAAACTCTTATGAATGAAATGATTTTCAAAGTTAAGATCAATCAAATGTTATTCAAAACAAGAATGATTATAAGATGAGAAATCAATGCAATTTTTGCGCAAGAGAATCTCAATTGAATGCTCTAAAGTTATTGCAATAAATAACAAGTGAGTTGGTATTTATAGAAATGAAAAAACTCCACATTTTTTGTCAAATCGGATGATCGGTCTGGTCGACCGCCAATTTTCAGATGACCAATATGACCGTTTGTACAGGAAAAATCAGAGGTCAAATGGTCAAATTTTGGACCATTGGAGTTTTCCGATCGAACGTCGCCTTGGGCCAATCGATCTCCTCGGCAGTTTGGCGGTACTCTTTTCGCGTCATTTGTTATGCTTTGAGAGTTTTCTAAAAATATGATCTTTTGGAGAGCTTTTTCAACAAACTTTTCAAGATAAAAATATTTTACAAGTCCAAGCGTTATTTTCAAAATTCATTTTTCACTTGATCAAATCATCATATTCAAATCGCTTTGTAATGCATCAAGTTGTTTTTAATGTATGGAACGATTTTGAGCTATTTCTATTTATTCCATAGATCAAGGCGTTAGTACCTTAATATTCCTAACTAGGAAAAAATAAGTATTTGATCTTGCTCTGGAGTTTGGCTCTTAATTTCTTGAATTGTGGCTTCGATCTTGACTTTCTTCGAGAGATCAATTTGTGATGATAGCTTTTGATCTTTTGACGACCATTGATCAATATTCCTTTTTACGCATTTGAAAGACTATAATCACTTGAATTCAAATCGTTAGTAAATAAGACCAACCTGCTTGTTATAATCAAAACTTCGAGGTTCCAATTTAACCATAGGTCAACAAAAGAGTCATCATGAAGTGGACATGTTTACTTTTTGACTTTCATAGATGATTTTTTGAAAAAGGTTTTGGTTTACTTCATGCAGCACAAGTCAAAAATTTTTAAGAAGTTCAAATTGTGTAAAGCAAAGTGGAAAACCAAACATAGAGAAAGGTAACATATCTAAGATCGGACAATAGGACTGAGTAATTTTGTAACATGAGATTATGAGACATGTTACTTATCTAAATAGCCACCTCCCACGTGGCGACACAAGACTGGAGAGGGGCCTCTTGGGAAGGGGCCTGTAGCAAGTAGCCCTAACTGCTGGCGACCCCTTCATTTGGAGCAGGGGGAATAGCGCCTGAGGTGACCCTTTATTTGTGCGGGGGAATAGTACGAGGTCTTAGCAGGCAGTGGAAGACATTATTGAGAGAAATTTGCCGACCCCGTTTAGGCAGACACACCGTGTCAGAGCCCCTTGGCGAAGGCGAAATCTTCAATTAATCTTGTGGGGAAGTGATTGACAAGACAGCTTACTGCAGACGCCGCCCCTACGTGCCTATGCAATCACATCCCACTTGCACAAACCAAGATTTGACCTTAGCATTTAATACCTTAACTGGTTGATTGATTGACATGTATAGTAGGAAAGACTAATCAATCTGATGAAGCCACGTGTCCGGCATCCAACGGACCTCGTTCCTCCCACTCAAGTATAAAAACTCACTCTTGATGCCATAAAAAGCTAATGCAAGTTTATCCACTAGAACTTTGATCCACTCTACTCTACCTGCCGACCCGCTTTATCGTCCAGATAATCATATCACTGCTCATTAGATATCTGAAAACAGCTCTCTTGTGGATGTATTTCATAAATTGGCGAGTCGATCCACTGACATGTTGAGTTCCGATTTACGTAGACACTAAATTCTATTTATCTGTTGGCTGCGTCATTGGTTCATTTTTTGAGGTCAACAGTTTGTCGCCATCTATGGGAAGCTTTGATACCATAACCATGAACATCCTTGTGGTAAAAGCCATCCAACACAAGACCTTGAAAAAGGATTTGGTTCTTGAAAAAAGAACCAGTGTGGATAACCGTCCGAAAACACTGCCAAATTGATATCGGATAGAGATGAGTTCCTGCCACCAAGGGATACAAGGCGGGAATAGATGACAGGAGGTCTCTGAAGAAGAGATCCTCCATACAAATGTGAACATGCGCCGCCCCCACCACCAACATAGGCGAGGCAGAACCACAGCACGCTTGGCTAGAGAACTAGGAGAAATGGCTGCAAATATGAGAAATATGGCCCAACAGAATGTGGCCATGCAACAACTACTAATGCAAATGCATCAACAAGCTGGGTACCAAATACCACGCCAAGGCGGATTTCCTCAAGAGGATGAGGAAAACAATACAGTAGCATACCCCAAATGCACGACACAAATGATAACCTGGTGGAAAGAGAAGTTAGGATGGATGCCTCAACAAACTATGTTACGAGCCGAATCGGTGAAGATATGCCACCGGAAGGGAATTTTCCACCTGAAACGTGAAACTCAAAGATCCAACAGCGTCTTCGACTGAATCGGACCCTCAAGGCATAGAAATAGGTCTTATCAGGTGCCCACTACCCAAGGAGGGCAGGAACAACACCAAGGGTACGAACCTGGAGAGATTCTCACCCACCTAGAAATAGGTGAGAAAGAAGGGATGAGGCCAACTTGAGAAACCAAGCAGGGACATCACAGCCCCCCCGTTATCAAGAGGAGGAAAATGACTCTAATGGTCCTGCAGGTCATTTGAGATGGACGATGATGATGAAAGCTTGCATTTCTCACGAGAATTATGGAGTGCCCCATTTCCCAGCCACTTCGTGCCCCCAAAGATACCCAAGTACGAAGGGAAAGGCGACCCAACGAAGCACCCCAACAACTACAAGACTCAGATGTCCTTACGGGGAGCCTTGCCGGCTCTAAATTGCAGAGCTTTTCATCTCACTCTCATAGGAGTCGAAGAAATTTGGTATAGCTGCATCCCTGCCGGCAGTATACAAAGTTGGCCAGACCTCAAAAATGTCTTTCTAAACCAATACCTATCCAACAAAGAGGGGAAAGCCCCTATCCAGAGGCTGCAAGACATGAGGCAACAGGCAGGCGAAACTTTGAAAAGCTTTCTGGCTCATTTTACAGATGAGATGACCTATTGTGTGCTACTCACAGATAGGGAGGCCCTTGCTGCCCTAAGAGGAGGCCTCAACATGAATACCCTATTCAAGAGAGACGTACGGAATAGAAACCCCACGTCGTATGATGCTTTGGTAGAAATTACGCGAAGCAAAATCGTTAACGAGGAACTGATAGTCATCGCAATAGAACTTCGCTGGGACTCCCATTACCACATAGACAGCGGAGAGGTCCTGTATCCCACTTAGTGGATCAGCATGGAGTCAATTTGATTACCAAAGGTACAAATTTCTCGAAAGGAAATAATAATAATACCAAGTTCTCAAACAAAGAATTTGGACAAGGAAAAGTTTTCTGATAAATCTAGAAAGGACAAGAATAACAAAAGAATAAAAATAAGGTCAAAGGAAAAAAAATGAAAAACTGCTATAAAAGGACTGACGAATTGACTTGAAAGATTGAAGATGAAGCCGCCATAACTTATAAAGAAGCTGCAATTTCAAATGGGCGAGTCTATATGGCTAGTCATTTTTCAATAGGAAATGAGTGAATTCTGGATTTTGGGTACACTTTTCATAGGTCTTCCGGTAAAAATACCGATGTTTTGAAAATTGATCCAAACATCGACCCGGAGAAAAAGGGGTCAAGGGTTGAAAGGTCAAACTGAGATCGAATCGGTATCGAACATGATGCGAAAATTGAATAAATATATACGCATGTAAACAAAAAAGTATTGTAGTAGTAGTAGTAGTTATTATTATTATTATTTTAGTTTTATTTTACTATTCAAAGTAAATATAATTTCATGTTTGTTAATTAGATTTATTATTTTAATTTATTTTAAAACTTTAAAAATTAATTAATATGTTCAAAATAATTGCGTTATTCAAAATATAATTTTGAATATAGTTTTGTTGGGGCTATGATTTGTTAATGGATATAATGAGTAAACCATTAAATATTTAAAATTGGCTACAAATCTTATCCCACATTGGAAGAATGATAAAAACAATGGAAAAGGAGTATACAAATTGGTTTAGCACCTATCCCACGCTGGAAGAATAATGAAAATAATGAAAAGGCAGTCTCTATAAAATAATATAGCACTCAGAAGGAAAATTGAAATGGGCTTGTTAGTTCAAAAAGTTAGCCCATCATGGAAGTTAAAATTGTGTGAAAATTACACATTTCCCTACTTTTCAAGATCCATTTTCTAAAA
>CAIGRK010030017.1:0-11218 GCA_903798315.1 Fraxinus greggii | reverse complement strand
GCTTGAAAGCAAGTCATTTCTTGAAAAAATGACTGTTCTTGAACATACAATTCCATTTTTCTTGCCAATACGTGAAGCTGAAAACGATCTTCTCTCTTCAAATGCAATGGTGAGACTGGTTGCTTAAACATATCATTGTTCATTGGCTGACTATACATATCTCAAAGCATCAGTGCCCTTATCTTGTTTCAGAAATTCATAGACCACATGGGAGATTTATTACAGGCTTATGTTGATAGACGAGAGCAGGTATTTTGTTCCTTTATAGATACATCTTCGAAGGGTTCAATTTAATTCTCTTATATACCATATAAAATAATTTTTTCCCCTTTCCTAATTCTCTGTGTATTTCTATGTTCCATTTTTTGAATGAATTTGTTTCGATTTTTCAAATAATTCTTCTTTGTTTGAGTAACACATTGTTTACTCATGTAAGCATAATTTCTAGCTACGGAACATAGTTATTCCCAGTCCAATGCTAGCCACCCATGCAGTAATGATCTAAAAATGTTTTTTAAATACAGGAGGTTTTTCCCAAATTTGAGTTTGTGATGGCAGCAGATCAGCAACCATCTTGAATGAAAGGTTAAAATGCATAGTTTAAAGCAATCTCAAGTGGTCATCTGTTGGCCTTCTGTTGAAGAGTCCTTCAATAGATACCTATTGACTTTTTGGACTCGAGGGTTAAATTAGTTGCTTTTTGATCTTAAGGTGCAATATTTTGATTATGAGAAGTCATTTTTTTCTTCGACAAGTTCTAATAAGTTGCAATAAATCCCTCGTAAACCACATTCTTGCTCAAGGAGATAAATACCTCTCGGGCAGGACCTATTACATTTGGAAGCCAAAAATTATGGGATAGCAATTGCTTAGCTCTTTGGGACTCTTAGGCTAAGAAGATAGGCTCGTTGTTCAAATAGATTTGTTTTTACCTCTGTTTTAAATGGAAGTATCTGGATTAGCTAGCTGAATTACTGATTGTTATTTTTCTCCGATAATTTATGTGCATGTATAGACAGTATGGTAAAACAAAGGTTTTTGTGTAGGTTTTACATGCTTAATAATTTCAGACAAAGCAGTTGCATATGTTAAATTTTCTAAAAAAATGATCAATTTCATTATGAAAATCACGAACAACGATATCTAGGAATCGAAAGTTAAGAATTACATACAAGATAGAAAGGAAAAGTGATTAAATTCCATCCTTTTGCGGAAAGGTGGGAATGTTCTATGTTCTCCAAAGAATAAATGATACAGATAAATGCTTTTTATCTTCAAAATTGAGTTTTTAGAATCATTAAAATTCTCATGTAACTCTCCTAAAAATTACCCATCTGATGCTATAGGGAATCACCTTCCATGTTTGTCCCAAAATAGAGATGATATGACAATTCCAATTATTCAACAATTTCTACTATTCAACTCTGTGTTATGAACTTGATGTTTCAAGGATCCATGAGAGACTTGGGTTCTCTCAAATCCGTCCATTTTGGTTTTGTGAAGCAGTAGGTCACGTGAGACCAAAGCTTGGTAGGCATGCCTAAAAAATGGAAACTTTTTATTGATCAACTACTCAAAATACCACAATGAGTGTGGAGTTAAATACAAAACTTAGGACTTCACACAAGTAAGATAAACAAAGAGTTTGAAAGAAGAATCCTTTTATTGCTCACAAATTCTCTATACAAATTGATTATTGCAAATGAGCTCTTTACCCTTATTTATGGTTGTAAATCGTAAGTCGTAACCTCCAGAAGTGGACATGGGTGATAAATTCAATCAAATGGTTAAAAGATGCTCTCTAGCTACTTGTGTACAAATATCCAAGATGTTTACAATATAGGCAGGCTTCTATAGAATGTTCATGAACTCTTGGAACTGATATCCCTACTTCTTTATGGGGATTTAGGTAGATTAGTCGGCGTGGACGCATACTGTACTGCACCATGTCTAGGCTGCCTTTGGCTGTGGCTGTTGCTATGGTTTCAGCAGTCTGCCTTCAGGTGTCAGACTCCCATTAGCAAAAATCTGCCCTAATGAATTTTAAGTAGAATTGTGCATGATGTAACGAAACTGCATGATTTAAGAGAACATATTCTATTTATGTATTCCTTTATATTGCATTAAGATGATCAAACTTCATTTGCTTTGAAGTAGGTTTCCACATAATGAAATCCTTTGTGTTCCTTTAATTGTAGTTTCATTTTTGTAGTATCTTCTTGACATGAATATTCTGATTTTTGTTTTTCTCCAGGTTCGTCTTATAAAGGAATTGTATGGAAATCAAATTGGAGAACTTTATCACAGCCTTTCATATCATATGGTTGAATTTGTGCTTGATGATTTTGATTGGTAGGTGTAACCCTGCTCGTGTATATATATATTTTCCTAGTCGATCTCGGCGAATTTTTTAACAACATAATTGCTTCCACAGTTTTGTTGTTTTTCTTTTCTTCAAGCTTGGTCTTTATAAAACAGTTGCCTAGTTTGAAGTTACGTGACTCTTACTCGTTTTTCACATGTTTGTTGAAGCACAAACGTACAAATTGAAAAGGTTGAAGTACTATTCAGGCTTGCTTGTTATTTAGAGGCTCTGTTTGGTGGCTATTTTTTGGAAAAAACATTGTTTAAATAGTGATTTTTTGGAGATTGTGTGGTTAAGAAGTAGGGAAAGTTTTAAATTTACGTGTAGAATATTTTATTTTGTGAATGTGTGATTGAAAATGAAAACGTAGAAAAAAAGTTTTGAAAGAATGGAAAACAAACAGGGGCATAGTGTAAGAAACCCTTCTGGTTTGGGATTTCAAAACAAAACCTTTTGAATGAGCGATAGCCAGTGTGACTGGATGGTGAATACTGAATGAATTATTGTTCTCATTTTGACAAAACATGGATATATCTTTTGACTCTAGGTTCCACATTGGCCCAATATTGATGCTGTCATGGTTGTGTGCAGAATGCGATACTTGGTGTTCAACATGGCAAAATGGATTTTTATTTGATCAAACTACCAAAATATAATACAAGTGAGTTATCGGGGAGTAGATAATTTTCTTTTGCTTAAAAAGAAGGGATGGGGGAGGGGGAGATTTTTTTTTCTATCTTCAAAGAAAAGTGACTCGATAACTTCTAAAAATGAACAAAATTTCCCGAACTAGATTTCATCCTTATTTGGAAGGTAGATGTCTCATCATGCAAGGAGTGTTAAGTAATTCTTGGCAAGAGCGTAACTTTGCAAATATATGTTAGTTAGTTGTGCTTCACGTGGAAATTAAGAAATCGAAAAAGAAGTATTATAGAGGAAAATAAAGTGTTTCATGTAATAGCAATATCACATAGATACAGGATTATGTCGTTGAATTATTTAATGGTATTGAGGATAGAGATTTTTATTGTACAAATAGTATGGGTCTCAGAATTGAGGGAAGCTTTGAAAAGGATGAAGATGAGGAAAACAATCTAGCCGAGTTGGGTGTTCTATGGGTTGAGAATTACAATTAGATCTTAAATTATAAATAGTATAAGAATAGTGTTTTCCTAAGCATAAGCACAAAATATTTGAGGGTGTATAAATTATAGAGGTATTAAGTTCATAAGTCATACTATGAATTTGAGAGGGAGGTTGTGATGCAGAACTTAACGAAGAAAGAGAAGAGAGCAGAATTTGAGAAGAATGAGAGAGAAAGAAGAGGAATAGATAGAAAGAGAGCATTAGAAAAGAGAAGAAGAATTTAGCTTCTAATGGTTTTTTTTTTTTCCTGATATTGCAAGCCATTCTTGTGATGTTAGTTGCTTTGTTTCCCGGTCTGGGAACAAGCAGCGGACGAATTGACATCTTTTGCTAATTATGCCCAGGAGATGGCATATTTTGCTAATTATGCCCTTTATTTAATTTTGCACGTAGTGTGTGATTATCAAATGCAGTAGTATGTTAGTTTGGTTTCCAGAGAACGAAATTGAAATCTCCTTTTACGGAGCAAGAATCTCATTTGAAGGGGACTTCTAATATCTACAAGTAATCAAAATATTAAAACTAATATTTCCAGTAAAAAAATAAATCTAATTTTAATCAAACTCTATTAAATCCTATTTGTCCGAAAATACAGATTTAATCATCGGAGTCTTTGACGAAGTCGTGAATGAAAAGTAGACTGAGCAGTACTTTTCGAGAATTATTAGTTAGAGGAAGATGTGGTTTCTGATACGAAATTAATACTGAACTTGACAGAGACAGAAAGAAGAGAGTTTGAGAGAAGCGTAAGACTGAAAGAATATAAAGAAATAGAGAGGAGAGAAAATTAGAGAATAGGGAAAAAGAATTTAGGAGGATGAAATATAATCAATATTCTAACATAAGGATACTTGGTTCCCTTTCTAGAGCAAGATATCCCATTTCAATGGGAGTTTTATAAAATACAACTTCTTAAAATATGAAAATTAATTTAATCTATTCTAAATAAACATGATTTGAATCAAACTCTATTTAAATCCTATTTTCATGAAATACACGTTTAATAATAGTAGTCTTTGACTAGGTCTCTTATTCATTGGAATAAATAATGGTATAATTTAAAGGTATTAGAAACCAATTTAAATGCTTGTCAAAGGAAATATCTTATTAATGGAAGTCTTTATCTATTTTACAGATTCTTAAATTGAAAATAGATTGAAAAAAAAAATTCCTATATGTGGTTTTTATTTGGTCTAGAAAAGTCTAGGATATGCTGCTGATGGATAAGAAATGGTGGGTGATTGAGAGAATGACACCATGTTTGATCCACATTCTTACAAAAATTCATTTTTTTAAAACTGATTTTCAATCACATATTCAATAAAAATAATATTAAACATAAATTCAAAACTTTTCTTTATTTTTTAACTACATATTTTTCATCAAATCACTATTTAAAATGCATTCTCCACTCAATAATCTGCATCAAATAGGGTCTGAAATTTTATTTAACATATTATGTATGGAGTAATCCCAAATGGAAAATTTGGTTTAGGTAGTAATAGTAGAAAATGTTCAACTTCTATAGGCTTGTGCGTAAAGGTTCTACCTTGACCCTTATTTTTTCATCTATTTGTGCTAGGTTGCGTGATATATCCAAGATGAGATCCTTTTAAGACATGTTATTCGCCGATGATGTAGTTTTAGTTAACAGAACTAAAAGATCGTAAGTTAGAACTATGAAGACCTTTGGAATCTAAACATTTTAGGTTATTAATTATTTAGAACTAAGGATAGAATGTTGTTTCGTGTGCGACTATGTGATCCTAGAATTATATGGTATGGTGAACAAGTAATAGAGTGATGAGGAGTGTCCAATCTATTGGGGATTGTTGTATTCACAATTGAGTAAACTAAAGCTAGCTTAATTCGAAATTCGAACACACAAATTTGTCAATTTTTTATTAAGAATCTAAACTAAATTGTAGCAAAAACTATTTTGACAAGTAAAATTGAAGTTTGAGGAAAATTGAATAAGCACTATGTTGGGAATTCTGATATGGCTTGATCCGTGTCTTATAACTTCGCAATTTGTAATATAATGTCCTTCCCATTTTCAATTTATTGACCCAATTCTCCTAATGTAGTTAATAATCTCTCTTGATTGTGAAATTAAACCTAATTGATTGCATTAGTTTACTATATATTTATATAAACTAATAAACCAATCAATTGCATTATGATTAGTGAGACTTACCAAATGGGTCACTTAATTCCCAGAAGTATATCTCTATCTTGTGATTAGAACCTAAGTGATTTCTACGGGGTCTAAATTGAATGATAACATCTTAGGGACCACGTATTCACTAAACAATCATCTATTTATCAAGTTAATGAAGGCAATTAACTCATAGCACACATAATATAAATGAGGAAAATTAAATTGCGAATTTGAAAAGAAGATCACGTTACATCATTCTTCCCAGCAAACCACAATCTAGCGCTTAAAAGAGAAAAGAATATACAAATGTTTAGGGAATATATTACAAAATTTTGAAATTACGAGAAAGTGTCGAGAACATTTGGAACCCATCCCTAAGAAACAAATCTAGAGTGAAATTAAGCTTTAGCCTTCTTTACCACTTGGTGTTCTTCATAAATCTCCTTTTTTCTTCTTTGGAACAAGGATGAATGTGGACTTATTGTAGAGGATCACAGTGACCTAAAAAGTAATTGGTTTAGGTATTTCGGTCCTACTATTATAATGAGGACGTGAAAAGGGTGTTATACGTGGTACACTAGTGAGTTGGACAAACGGAAAAAGTGCTATAGGGATTTTATTTAGTTGTAAGATGCTGTCAAGTATGAGTTTTATTGAACAACCACCTAGACCAACCGTGCTTTAGGTACTGAGATTGGTAGTTAAAAGGACATTTTTCCTAAGAATGTATTGATGCTTCGTATATTATAGAATTAATAGAATAGGAAAGATAGTTACGTGTCCTTTCTATTGAACAACAACCTAGACCAACCGTGCTTTAGGTACCGAGTTTGTTAGTTAAAAGGAATTTTTCCTAAGTATTGTTGCTACGTATATTATAGAATTAATAGAATAGGAAAAATAGTTATATGCCCTTAGTGGAGATGATTCTGATTTTAGATAAATTTGCTCCCGTCTTTCCCATTGCCATCTTCATGTTAGATACACTGTTTTCGAGCTTGACCAGCTTATTAGCAATTATAAGCTTTGCCAAACATGCAAAAAATAAATGTTGAGGTTAAACGAAATGACAGTGCTTGGGCATATCTTAGAATTACTGGAGCTCCGATTAACAAGGGCAAGAACATATTAGAAGTATGAAAGATAAAATAATATCAACATAGCATGATGTGGTTGCTAAATATTTCATTTTGTTGAATCTTTCAGTAGATTTCGCTTTTCAACTGAGGCTTAATTTATTGTTGTAGATTACACATTGAAGAATAGTTCTTCTGATAATGCTTGAGATATATTTTTAGATTGTCAATAAATCCTTAATGAACAACACATTCTTCTTCCTTTTCCCTCCTATTTTGTTAAGATGTATAATCACAGAAGTTTCACGATACCAGGCGACGTCACAGATGCTGGAAATGTAGCATCATATAGGGAGTCTGTGATTGTGGGTTAAGATACCTTCTCTGAAATTTACAATTACAATGCGACATACAACCATTTCACGTTGTCCCCTCAAACTTTTAGATACTCACACAGCGAACTGTTCTTTTTACATTACATTTTTGGCCGAGCCTCTATGGAAAGAGAATAAAAGCAGATTCAGCATCTGCTGTATATGCTTTGATCCTCTGTTTATTAATTTTTATTTTATTTTATCATCAGCTCTTTCCTCACCACTTTTCTGAACCTCTTGTACCTCATTATTTTGGTGGCTTACAAGTTCATCATTGCTGGATTGTCTGGATCAACAAGTTATATACTCTTTCTAATCTATAATTTGCATGAACTGAGCTATGTAGAGTAGTCAGTTATTTATTCTCTTGGGGGGTTTACGTCCTTTATTGCTCTTTTAGTATCAAAATGTAGCACCAAACTTAAAAAGCAAACAATATGGATCCCCATATCAGTTTACGTGTATTTAGTTCGTGTTCTATTAATTATGGTTTGGTAATTAATATTGTCTTAATTGATTTCTTGAATTGTTCAGCCATATCTGTGCTCGTATAAATTGTGATGAATTTTCAGTTCAATATTGGAAAAATAAGTCATCCTTGAGTGCCGGTTGTAGGCAATAAAATGTTATTATCCCTTTTTTTCTTTTTTAATTGAAGTAGCTGTTATATTGCGTGCTGTACTGTGTCAAATACCGAAGCTAAGTGGACAATCTAATCTCGAATCGACCCTTTACATGATTATGGTAGTTCTTTTACAACTCCTGGAAGCATCTTTCTTTTTCTTTCACAATGCACATCCAACTAATGGTAGTAACTTTCTACTAATCTCCGGATATAACTGGCTATGATTTGTTAATTAATTTAGATGATTTGATGCCTCCTCTCTCTCTCTCTCTCACACACACACACACACACACACACGTGTTATGGTATTTTCATGCAACCTTGCCATCCTACACGTTTATTGCATTAATGTTCTTTAACCATATTTGTAGCGGCAACGGCTGTGTGGATCCTTTTATGCACGTGTTCACACGAATTATTTGTCTAATTACTATAACCCCCTGATTTAAATTCTATCTAGGTTTCTACATGCCACAAGTTTCAAGTGTGCTTTTGTTTTTCTACATGCAGCAAGGTTACATTGAGTCTGAAATACCCGGTGGATCTTCTGTCCGTAGCTCCAACAGGGGTCAGTGTCCTTGCATGGCCGATGCATGCTGTAACAATGAACACGAAGGAAAATGGAGCGTTAGGAACTCATCCTATTCCGACTCGTTTGTCATATGCAGAGGATGCATTACGATCAATGAGTTTACCTGAAGGTCAGTCAGATAGTCGTAACCCTTGTGCATTCCTGTTACTGATTACCGTAGATGCTAACATACCTTGTTCTCCCAACAGCATATGCGGAGATCGTTCTGAACTTGCCCCAGGTTCTTAAAGAAATATATCCACAAGAAAATTTTGCCTAGTAATAGTTCCTATAGGAACTGCAGAGGGTGCTCTGATGGACTGAAAAGAAAATAACTTGGCAATGAAAGTGATATAGCTCACTTTTTCTCTCATTTGCAGGGGGAAAATTGCTTTGTTCAATCTGTCTGTATTTTAAGGCAATCTGTGTTCATTGGCTGAGTTCAAAATTTTTATTTATTGTGGATAAAATACATTATTAGTCACTCACCCTCCAGAGAAGTTTATTTTAGTTACTTCCAATTTCAAACGCTTTACTCAAATTTTTTGTTTTACGTCCGGTTAAATCACCGAGTCAGTTTTCGTAAGCAAAATTTATTCAGTATGGCAAACGGAAAATATGACATGGCAATCTATTGCGTAGGAAACTAATGGGTTGAGTTGTCTCAATCGTCGATTTTTATGCCTTTCAACGTTGCAATGGAGATTTTCAACGGATTAAAATGGGTTCTTAACTTTTTTCTTTGACAGTTAGGCCCTTAACTTTTAATTTTTAAACTTTAGACTCTAAATACACGGTTTACCCCCTTGTTCTGTTAAAAAATTTAAAATGTTAATTTATGATTGACAAAATAAGATGAATATAATGTTTATAATTGTAGAAGAAAATATTTAAAAATATTAGAAAACAAACTTGTTACCTCCACCATCCCATGGCCTTTGTGCACACCAAATTGTTTTTCTGGCTTTGAGGGCAGGTTGAAATGGTGATTGTTTTGTTTCTTACTAAAAAAAAAACTTAAAAATCGTGAAAGTCCGATATGTGATGTTCAGAACGTATGGCTCTCAAATCGAAATGTATAACAAAATAGTCAACAAATTAACCACACGTTCTTTAAAAAATAAATTATTTGATACAGTATCATTTCTTCACCACACATTCACACAATAAAATGTTCTACACACAAATCAATAAAGTTTCTTTAAATTTTAATTACACATTCTCCAAAAAATACTATTTAAAACTCTATTCTTTCTCCCATAATGGGAGACAAACAGAGGCTAAGAATGTCTAATAGAATTAAACAGACGCCGGTATGGATTGCACTGCCTCAGAGAAAATTAAGCAGATTTAATTATAATTAATTTTATTATTAAGACTTTTCTTCAAAAATTAGGTATTAATTATATATAAGACATATATTTTAATATTTTTAAAACTACATTATCAAATAATACATATTTATGTTTGGCCCATGTTATAATGAGATTTTTGGAAATAATGTATTTTGGAATGGTGATTTTTTGAAGAATGTGTGGTTAAAAAAGAATGAATTTTTTTTATAATTTTACGTTTTTATCTTATTAGAGAATGTGTGATTGAAAAGAAAATAGAGGAAAAATGTATTAAAATTTTAATAAGAGCCGCCAAACAGGGGCTTAGTAAGCTGACATATGGACATATGGTCATGGGTGGACATTAGATGAGGATGGATTATCGGATTATTGATCTTAAAGCTCGAATTTGTTAAATTTTTACGACGCACGAAGCTTTTATATTGACTTGTACCTCAAGAGTTCATATTGAGAATTTAACGAACCTGCCTAATAATAATGAAACAAGAGTTGACCAGGACTAGATCATGCTAATAAAGCATGAATTATAAGAATTTATTGAGCCCCCTAGTTAGCTCCAATACATTATTGTTTTGGGATTTTTCATTTTTTTGGCACCCTTTGGAACCAATGATTTCGGGTTGTGCAGTGCCAACAAACCACAATGACACGCACACAGAGCGTATCCAGACCATCAAAACGATGCTATTTCAAAAGCTAAAGTTGCCATCCAGTCTCAAACTCAAACCCTAAAAGATGAGTG
Source organism: Fraxinus greggii (assembly GCA_903798315.1). Taxonomy (NCBI): domain Eukaryota; kingdom Viridiplantae; phylum Streptophyta; class Magnoliopsida; order Lamiales; family Oleaceae; genus Fraxinus; species Fraxinus greggii. The sequence goes on along the minus strand of CAIGRK010030017.1, from coordinate 803 downwards.
AATAAAATTCTTTGTTTTCTATTACCCGACAATGCAAAACTTTCAGTTTCAATCCTTTTTCCTTTTTAACCCTTCTTCCTTCTTTTTACCTATTTTAAATGTAAAACATGTCAATAATTGAAGAAAATTTGTTATAAAGTTCAAACAACCTTTATACTTGGTATATCAAATATTTGAATAATGTTATTCACTATGATTAGTTAAAATGTTATTCATTGTTAACAATCAATTTAGGTGATATTTGAACAATGAATCAAGATGACCGTCATGAGTTACTTAGGACTCGTGTGACACGATTTTTTTTTTTTTAGAAGTTTTTGAAAGATGCTACCTTTATTTTTGTTAGGAATCTAATTTTTATAAGAACTTTTTAGTTCGTGAGTACTTTTGGGGGGAAGTTACATTGAATAACTTTATCTAAAATCTATTTTAACTAAAAGAAAAACTTTCATAAAATTAGTCAAATGAATCTAAAAATCGTTTTTAGATCTCAAAATTCTTTTTAACTTTTCAAGAATCGTGTCGACGGGACAACTTACACAAATGATAATCACCAGTAATAAGACAATGAATAGTATTACTTGATTTATTTGTCAAAATAATTTGACCCAAAAAAATGGAAGAAAGAAAATAGGAAAAACTAAGGCCTGTTTGATATATAAAATTTTTCATGGAACTAGGAATTTTTTTTTCATTTTCCATCTTTTGCGCTGTTTGATAGCCTAAATTTTTCCCGAAAAATATTTTCCCTCCCCACCCGCCATGTCACCTTTTTGCTTGTTTTGGTGGGAAAATATTTTTCA
>CAIGRK010029925.1:0-19003 GCA_903798315.1 Fraxinus greggii | reverse complement strand
AAAAAAAAAAAAAAAACAAACTTCTGCAATTCTTCTTTCTTATTTCTCTTCTTGAGAATTTTCAAGATTGTTTATCATTATTACAAGTTTATTTTTGTATTGTTTTTCAAATTTTGACTTAAATTTTTGGTTTGTACTGAGGCATACACCTCAAACCACAAATAAAAAATGTATCGGGGCCATCTGAATGTGCCTCTGTGACTGCACATCAGATAAGAGGGTAAATAAATAAATAAACAAGGAAACTAAAGGAACCACAAAACATGATACCCTCTATCACCGCAACTAAGCCTACAAAGAGGTTTCAGAGAATCATGTTCACAGTTAAAAAAAAAAATAAGGTAATGANAAAAAAAAAAAAAACAAACTTCTGCAATTCTTCTTTCTTATTTCTCTTCTTGAGAATTTTCAAGATTGTTTATCATTATTACAAGTTTATTTTTGTATTGTTTTTCAAATTTTGACTTAAATTTTTGGTTTGTACTGAGGCATACACCTCAAACCACAAATAAAAAATGTATCGGGGCCATCTGAATGTGCCTCTGTGACTGCACATCAGATAAGAGGGTAAATAAATAAATAAACAAGGAAACTAAAGGAACCACAAAACATGATACCCTCTATCACCGCAACTAAGCCTACAAAGAGGTTTCAGAGAATCATGTTCACAGTTAAAAAAAAAAATAAGGTAATGAGATTTGATGAATTGGAAAAAAGGGTGAGAAAAAGCAATTTCACGTGAAGGCGGTACACTGAAAGTTATTAGTTTCAACTTCCAACCAACTTTCAAAATTGACAGCTTGATTTACCTATCTTCTGAAGGATTTCATACTACTAAATTAATGTTCGCTTATCTGAACTGGCCAGTACCATTAGTACTTCATCGGCGAGAATATTCTAGCAGGCCAACTACATTATAGGCAACATGGAAAGAAGAGACTAAAAAGGAAAAAAATTCCTTAGCAAAGAGCCTTCTTAGCTCTATTAATTCTCATTTACATATCACTATCTCCTCTACAAGTGCCCTGACGCTCACCTTAGGTACAATACTACAATGCTTAAACAGTAAACCGCTATTTGATTTTGCTAAATTTCAGATTTTTAGTAGATATTGACAAAGGTTGATGAAATGTGTGGTTGAAAAGTTAATAAAAGTTGTGAGTCCCACGACATGTGTAGTTGAAATTAATTACTAAATTTGACTTAGATTTTTATGAACCTTTTTAGCTAAATCAAAAAAAGGCTAAGCAATTTGTGCAGCATTTATGAAGTGACTTAGTAGCATTAAGATGATGTCCCCTATCAGAGTAACTATGACAATAGCTTCACTTGGAATGTTAATCCATAGCTTATACAAGGTATTCATCATTTAGGGGAGTGTTGAAGGATTTACTACAATTTGAGATACAAGTGTAACGCACCTTGATCCAAGAAGTAAAGAATTGATAGAGAATATCTGTACTTTAATATAACAAATAGTAGACAGGGACTATCATTTAACGCCTCCGAATTATATGACTTACACAATAAAATCAAATAAGATGTACCAAAAGTATTATTGTGCAATGGCATGAAGAAGTCTCATTCGTAGAAGTAATTTTCATCAAATATGAGGGCCGGAACACATTACGAAATGACAATATATTTATACATTGAAAACAAAACAAAACGTTCATGCAATTAAATGAGTACGGAGTATATGAAATAATATTGCACTAATAACCAAATATATTCAGAAGAAACTATCAATGAAAGGCTGTACCAGAATTTTAACAAATATTTACCCAAAGGAAAACGATATAAGTAAACACATTACCCAAATAGATAGACAAACAACTAGAGGTTAATAGTAGCATTACTTTAATGGAGAACAAGCACAAAAAACTTATAACATGTACGATAACAAAAAATTTGAAGTCAACTTTAAACTTCCAATTTGTTATAGCCTCGTGAATATATCATTTATGTGCAACAGACAAGACAACAAGATCGCACATAATAAATACAAAAAACAAAGAAATACCTTTTTTCCAGGCCTCACGAGCCTCAAAGCAACCTCAGCAGCAGTATTTGCTGCAGCAATGACATCAGCTGCTCTGCCGGTCACCGGTCCTTGCTGAAGAACATGGGTGTGTGCCACTACGGCAATAAACCCATCTATGTGACACCCCATGTCACTGCATTTACCCAAAAAAGGTCAGTCAATTGCATGATTGCTGTTTGCTACTTTATATTGAGAATAAAATATCATACTTGCATTCGAAGAAAGCTTACATTTTCAACATGTCACCCTCTTCCAACACAGTCTCGTCACTGGTCAATGGTGAAAAATGACAGACTGTGTTGTTCACCGAAATGCAAGTCGGGAATGCCACACCCCTTTCAATCTTCTTCTTCACATTCTTGTACATATTCCCCGATTGCCTAAAAGCCAAAGGCATCGTGCAATTATGACATAATAACATAAATAATTCCCTATATCACTTCTGAAAGACATACAAATCAAACTTATGACTATATATTCTCATAGAGTAATGGTAAATAATTTTTTGTCACAAGTTACGTAAAGCAAATAGCGTACTCTCTGATAAAAGCATCCCCTTTCTCACAAAGGTCAACAATCTTAGCCTTCGGCTTGCATTCTGACAACACTAACTGCAATGACTCTGCATAGAATCACAATCTTTGTAAAATCATCCAACGCCAGATTTAGAAAAAAGTAAAAATGACCACACTATATTCATAATTCAACAGTGAGCAAAAAACCAAAAATAATATATAAATCAATCTTTCCATAGTCCTATCAACTAACACCCAAATTCTAACTCATGCAAATTTAAACACACAAAGCGCCGCGCGCATACACAGACAGAGAGAAAGAGGGAAGATGACTAACTAACGGAGAGAAAGAGGGTAGATGACTAACTGTTAGCAATTTCAGCAGCGGATTTGTATTTGGTGACGACTTCAGGAGAGGTGAGATCCAGCTCCCTCTCCTCTCTTTCATCATCCGACATCGTTTTCAATCTTCAACAGCGATACTAACAATAATTGAAGCTAATTTGTTATATAGAAAAACCTGTATGAAGAATCGAATAAGGAATCAAGGGAGATAGAAATTGGATAAGTGAAAAACAAGTAAATTTTCTAGTAAGGAACTAGGGTTCAGGAAGAAGACTGGGAAGTGTAGGGCTACCGGTGAGCGGGTGTGTGCGAGATTTATATATATTTAAAAAAAAAGGGTTGAAACCCAATGGTGAGGTCTCACCGCCCCGCCTCTAGAGAGCATTGTGGAGGAGGTAAATCTCAGGATGTGTCTCGTTAAGTCTGAGTATAAAAGCTGCTATACTGATACCCACAAAGAGCCCAATTTCATACCTTGTAAGAGGTAGGAATCGAACCCTCACACTGCGACTGTCGGCTCAGCAGAGACTACATCACTCTTATTCTTTGCACCAATGTGCGTGCTTTATATGGTTTTAGCTAGGGTGGACATTCTGGACATTATAGTAGGAACCAAACCGAAATCCAATCTCAAAAAATATTTACGCCCCGTTTGGCCTTATTATTTCAAATTTTAATTGTTGGAGTAATATTTTTTTAAAAAATATGTAGTGAAACCTTTGTTTGAGCCTCATAGTTTTCATCAAAATAAATTTTTGAATGGTGATTTTATCTCATTTCAATAACACATTTTTCAATAAAATAATATTACACGCAAATTCAAATTTTTTTCCTTATTTTTTAACCACATTCTCTATCGTAATACTATTGCAAAATGCATTTTTTTTTAAATGAAGTTCAAACAAACCCTAAATAAGAAAAAAATGTTTTGGGATTACGTATAATAATATTTTATTATAGAATATGTGATAAATAAGAAGGGAAAGAAAAATGAATTATAATTTTAATTAAGGCGAAACAGGGATTAGGAACCCGAAACAAGAACTAATTGAATCCGGATCGATTCTTGATTCCTGAATTAGAATAGTGGATACTCGAATGGAATCAATTTTTCATATAATTTTTTATTTACAATATATGCTAGGTAAAAAATACAAAACCTAAAAAATACAAAACCTAAAAACCCTAATTTTTGTAGTAATTTGTCTAAAACTCTAGACTCTAACACTAAGAAATTAAGACCGACTTCTATTTTTATTTTTTTTTGTCTCCCGCCTCACATCAGATTATTGCATTTCAGAAATTAGTACATTTTAATCTTGACAATTTGAGCTATCTATAAATCAAAAAGTTCGAGTTAGGTTGTAGTGTAAATTGATGAATCAAATCATTCAATACTTCCAATTCGAGCTTTTTACTTTCTTGTATTGTTTACAAATTTAAGTGATTTTTTTATTTTTTTTATAACGCGTTGGAAATTGAACTTGATATATATATATAACGCGTGTACCTTTTTGGTTATCTTGAATTCGTGGTTCTCTTTTAAAATATAATTTTTTTCCTTTAATATTCAAATAGAGCGAGATCAATATGTGAACTTTAATTTCTTGATGTTATACAATTATGTGTTTAATTAGTATTTTATATCTGTTCGTTAGAGTAAATGAATTTAAGCATTGTCCATAATTAAATTATAAGTTCTATCATGCCTTACTTATAGATCAAATAGGGATATGTTAAGAAAATAATAATAATTTATTTTCAAACTGTAATTTAATTTTTGATATTTTAATTTTCTTCTCTTTTTGTGTTTATTAGTATTCACTATTTTGCTTCTTGAAGATTTCTTAGTTAAATATTTTCCATTAAACAAATATTGTCGAATAGTAGCATATTAAGTATATGTATTGAAATGATCTATATAGAAATGTTTATTAAATGTATATAATGAAAATGTCATGGGTATAACCAAACTCGAGCCAGAACCGATGATTCGAGTTTGTGTTTGATTCTAGTAATTACAAGGATCCGAATAATTTCATTTACGAAATACCCAAAGTATAAGGAGTGATTTCGAGTCAAATTTTTAATTTTTTGATCAACTAGTGAAGGAACGGATGGATTCCATCTATATGTCATCCAGCTGCCATCAACATTAAAGGTTTGGGATCTCAGCTAACAAAATGAAAGGTTTGAATATATTCTACTACATTTTGAAAGGTGTGGGACCCCACCTGCTATTCTACCTAAATAATATATGACCGATAAAATAGATAAGTTGTGATCAATAAATATTTTGTAACTTGAAAAATGTAAGGTTGTGATTAAATTTATAATTATGACTCATTATATGTTAATTTATGACCAATTAATTTGATAATTTGTTATTGAATTGTGACCATGAAATAAGTTGTGATCTATAAAACTTATGATTTGTGATCGAGAAATAATATGTAACATATTAATTTGATAATTTGTGATCATGAAATAAGCCGTGACCTATAGAATTCATAATTTGTAATACGCGACATATTAATTTGATAATTTCATGAAATAATCTATAACATATAAAATTAGTTATTTGTGACTTATAAATAATATGTGACATATTAATTTGATAATTCGTGAGTCTGTGACCGTGAAATAAGTTATGACTGATAAAATTTGTGACTTATTAATTTGAAAATTTGTGAGTTTTACTCTACTAAAGGCGTGAGACCGCACTTCAAATAATATAGAAATGGGAAGAATACATAAATCGGGCTTGAACTATATCTCAATTCAATTTTAAGAGAGAAGGTTTAAAAATTCAAAACTCAGGTAATAATTAATAAATATTATATATTTAATAAATATCTATCCTAAATCTCGATCCATACAAATCCTTCTCTAATTTATCTCTGATCTTTCTCTAAAGACTTGCTCAACCACAATCACCGACATCTTCCCATTGTTATCCCTTCTCACACCACGATGATAGTACAAATTTGGGTAAAGGCGTTCGATTCAAGATCCAAGATAGCTTGCTTGGATTTTTATTTAGGAAAATATCGATTATCTAATTGAACTTCAATTTGGACAATCGACTGGCATTGGAATGATTGAAGAAATGAGATGTTGGTGTGATTTAAACTATCATAGAGAACTGATCCATAGATGGAGTGTAACTTTGATTCAGATATTTGATTTATCATCAGATTCAGTGTAAATTTGTAATTTTTTTGCGGTTTGATTTAAACTACATGTAAACTGTTACCTGTGATGTTGATTAAATGTCCTGGGACTGGTTCTTTTATATATGTGGTCTTTGAACATTGATATGTTACCTGTGATATTGATCTAGTGGCATGTGATAAATTCTCTTAGATTTGTAACATGTAGACATTAATGTTACCTATGTAAAATGACATGTGAACTATTACACGTGACCCGTAACATATGAATTATGGCATGTGAACTTAAATATGTGATCTGTTGTTAGTGCACAAAGATATGTGATATCTGATTTGTGATCAGTTAATATTGATATGTGACCTACACAATATGACCTATGACCTGTGAATGGTGATATGTGACACGTGAACTGTAACATGTGACCCGTGATTATAAATTAGTAATCTGTGACATGTGTACATTGATCTGTGATCTATACACAATGACCTATGACCTGTAATAAGTGCACAAAAACATGTGACATGTTCTTAGTTCACATGTCACAAGTCATTCTGCACATATCACAAATCAGTGTTCACGTGTTATAGATCAAATAAAATTGGTCATATGTCACCGATTTATGTTCATGGGTCTCACCACACACATCACAGGTCATATTGTACACTTTTTTGAAAATGTGACCTCCGTCAACCCAATCGCCACTATTTGCAAACTGCAACTACTCTACCACCACCGGCACCATTACCTCTCCAACAACTAACAAAAACCAACATAATAGAGGGAGAAGTGGCGGTTTAATTTCCACCTCCAACCACTAACAAAACCCATAGCAAAACTTCGGCTAAGCAGTCATAACTGTGACTCGTGAACATAAACGAGTGATCTATAACCAGTTCTATTTGATTTGTGACATGTGTATATTGATCTGTGACCTATGCACAATGACTTGTGACCACCACCAACACATCTTGTATCACCATCGAAACCACCACAAATTATATGAGATTGAACTGTGTGCTACTGAAGTGATTTAACACAAACATGAAAATTCTCACCGTAAATTCATGAGAGAAATACTAGAGTATAGAAGAATATGAATTGACAATAGTCCAAAAAAAGATTATGGGGAATACCAAAAATGCATGAATTATGGGAAAACTGATTTAAAAATTATGGAATTAAAATAGAAAAAAAAAGTGGCAGTAACCCACAAATTAATCATTTCAATAAAATCTCTCAATTGAAAGAAATGGAGATAAAGCAATATCTAAACTGAATATGGAGTATCCAAGTCCATTTTTTCTTATTTCGACTGATTTTTACTGCTATGATTTTTTTCATAGAAAACTCGGACCACAACCGCGTCTAAACATTGCACACACCACCGCATGGTCAAATATCGATCCATAATGAGAGCCCTCACTACCGATCTACCACGGGGTGTGAGAGAGAGGGTCGAGAAACCCCTAATTGATTGTACGTACGTGGTATTTAGAGAGAGAGAGAGATCAGAGGAGAGAGAAAGTAGGGAGAGTTTAATAATACTATCATTAATATTAACAGTTGAATTATGACCTGATTTATGATAAGTAAACCTTAAATCTTATTTTTGAATTGTAATCTTTAAAAATCGGTTGCTGTGTAATTTCAACTACATAAAAAAGTTGTAGAAGCTTATATTAAATCTATAATTACATTCTCTAACCCACCTAGCTAATGTTTTACCCGGTTCAAAATTCAATAATTATGACTGGGTTAGTTCCCTTCTAATTATTTTTATACAAGAACCACATTTTCCATCAATTGTTTTCTATAATTTCATCATAGATGTAATTTGACCAGCGATGTATGGCCTGAGGACCCGTCCTGAATTCCCTAAATCTGCCTCGAATCTTTTAATTTAATTTAATTTTTTATTGAAATCCTATTGAAAATAATAATATAAATAAATAAATGAAAGGGATGATAAAAATGTACACGATCATCTTCTTTGGAAGCAAGAGTATCAACTCGTGTGAATAAAGCAAAAAATTGCAAAGATGAAATAAATCAATCAATCACATAAGAACACCAAGATTTTAAGTGAAAATTCAAGACTGAAAAAACCACGGATGGAGGAGGAGTATTTCACTACAATCAATAATGAATATTGTTTACACAATATCCCAATGCTCTCAATCAAAATCTAAAGTTTTCTCGAGGCTCTATGCATATTATATTATGTTAACAAGTCGTGGTTCATATGTAAAAACCCTAAACATAGAGTTTTTGATGGAATTGAGTATTGAAAACTTGTTGAAATGCGAAACGGGCATGGGCCTAAACGAATCGTCGCTCAAGCGCCAAGTGAGCGATGACTCTGCCGTTCAAACACCAACCAACGCTAAACAAGTGCTAGCACTCATGTTTGGAGCGCTCGATCCGGAGCCGGGCGAACAACAAGCAGGAATGCACCAACTTTTTCTCCTTATTCCATATTTTGACCTCTTCAAGTCATTTCAACCAAAAAATCGATACTCAATAGAATTTGGGTCATACTTCAACATCAACACATACTTTTATCCCAATGAGGAATAAATTCTGTCAGACTCATTTTTATTTTTGTCAGCATCTCAAGCTGAAGTTTATATTGGTTTATTTTTGCCTTGCATTTTTCTGCAAATATCTTGTTATCAACACACAAATAACAGGTTTGATATGCTAGACTGGATAATACGGACACATTAACGAAGGAAAATATATTATCATGTATATTACTGTTCAATATTGTCTGACAAACATACCTGAATAGTCACATGTAGTATTGTAACAAACAATAGTTTACAAATCGAAATTAAAAAATAAAAGAATAAAGGTTCGAACACAAAATGACAGCATCAGAGGACCTTATTGTCGAAGTTGGATGCTTTCCACCAAGAAGTGTTGATCGCATGTATCTCTTGCGGCTGTCCAAATTATATTGTCCAGAATACTCCTTAGTACTAAAATCAAGATTTATGGACACTTGATATAAGTTAGATTGCTCTGTAATTAAGCCCACACCTTCACTTTCTTCAGGATTTTCTTGTTGACTCCATGGATGAACAGTATATTTTCTCATCCTTTCTAATTCCATTGCCACTTCTTTCATTGTTGGCCTTTCTTCACCATTTAACTTGAGGCATCTTTTGACAAGCTCAGCCACTGCATTAAGTTGCTCTAAACTTCCTTCCCTAAGAACTCTTGGGTCGAGAATTTTGAATAGATGATTTTGCTTCACGGATACAACAAAATATGTGGATAGGTTTCTTTCTCTTCTATTTTGTCAGTAGAAAGTGGTTTCTTTCCCGTCATGAGCTCTTCTAGAATCACTCCAAAACTATAAATATCGCTTCACTGTGAGTTGACCTGTCATAGCGAAAATCTAGTGCTCCAATCCAAAAGCGGAATGTCATACTTCATGAAAGCCATTACGAACAAAAACTTCGAACAAATCAAACTCTACGCTCTTGCGAAACTGCTGAACCTGGGCTATGATACTAATTGTTGCAAAACAAATAAGATACCAGAATATCTCTGATACCAATTGTTGTGAAAACAACCACTGGATTGAGATGTTGAAATTATATGACACAATAATAAAGTATTTGATCAAGTAAAAGAATAATAAAGATAAAAAATAAGGCAGAGGAATTAAGAGGTATTCAAGAATAATGGAGAAAAGAGAAAATTACAATGGATCCTATAATTCTAGTAATTTATATTCTTACCCTTATAAAATTGCATAGAAGAGCCTAATATTTATAGGGAACATGTAGGAGACATTTATACCCTTTTAGTAGAGTTGTTGATGAAGTAGGATGCCAAAAAGCCTAGTCCACAACGAAATAGGAAAGAAAAAAGCGGAAAGCCGGAAACAGGTGAGGTGGGCACCGCTGCACCAGGTGTTCTGTATGAGATTTTTTTTTTCAAATTGTTTTCTCCATCAGAAACTCGTTTTCAAGTTAAATACCAATTTTCAACCCCCAATGAGCTTTCAAAATAGAACTTCAACTTGACATAGGACTCCAATAGCAGTTCAAACTAAATTCTCTTTGACGTGCACTTCAATTAGAATTCTTTAATTGCTTCAACAAGAAATTTGAGTCACACCCAAATTATAACAAGAACAAAGGGAAACACATCCACTCGTGAAGTTATGCCCTTCTGTCCCTGCTATTAACGCTAAATCATCGCATCCAACTATGGTGAACTTATTCTAAGATATTTTGTTAAATGAATGGACACAGGGTTCCCCTCTGTATAGTTGCCAGGTTATTATAGCAACTGGATGCCACCCAATTCTTGATTCACAAATAAAAATCTGATATATCTATAATCTCTAGGTTTCCCGTAATAATGAAGGGCTTGGGAGGGTTGAAAGAAGTATTGCAGTTGATGTCGAACAATGGATCTATAGAACAACCACTGCCTGAGCCAATGCCAAAAGGGTACGGAACAGTTAGATTTCCACATTTTCTTTGGCACCCCGGCTTGGTCATGTTTTCCCCTTAGTTATGGTCTTTGGGGTTCGGGTTGTATTGACATTATCAGAAGCAGCCAAAGCCAACAGAAGCCACAAGAGAAGGAATAGAACAGAATGCAGAAGCATGTTTGTCAAGCTAACTGACTCGATATGATTTTCACGCTTAATGCTATAAATAGGCAAGAAACAGTACTCTCGGACAAAAATATGTCCCTTCGCAGCATTATCCATGCCTTGAGGCCAACATCAACTGAATATTTTATTCTGAAGATTCATCCCCCTTTCTGAGTTGAGAAGTTCCATATTGGCCTAATTCAGAATGCATTTTGACTGAGTTCTTCTATCCGACGTCATGTGATGTGATTTCATTGCCTGAGCTGAGTACAACATTGTGAGCTCACCTATAAAGTTCGAACCAATAGAAAACGACCTGATAAAGTCAAATGTGGATAATAAAGGTTGAAATGATCCCACTACCAATCTTGCAATAAGAGACAAGAACCTGATTTTATAATCAGATGAATATTTCTAGTATCAAACTCACATATGGGTTTCTTGTTCCAAGTGCAAATTATCGTCATTGCCAGAATATGACAACACCAGTGACATTCATTTAGTTAAATCAATGACAAATTGTACTAATTAATACATTTGTCCAAATGAAAAGATGAATATGAATCTAATATCAATTCCTTAATCTCTTCTCATCTTAAAACAGCACTAGTATTAAGGGCAGATCACATTTTTGTTGATGCAAATTCTAGGAAAGGACTGCACTAGACTTGAAGAAACCTTTGATTGCTGCAAATTCTTGAAAGTATAATGAGAAGTTCGAAGACATGTCACTGCTTCACTTTCTTTAAGACGTTATCTGCCTCCACTATGATGTAATGTACTAGAGCAAGTAAATACGCCTCCAGGATACAACGAAACAAAAATATGCTACCTGTGTTGTACACAAATGAAGATAACCCAGAACACAAAGGTGAATAAAATTGAAATCTCTGCGGAATGACAAAATATAAGCAAGTTTTCAAGAATGTAATGAAGGCAGAGAAAAAGAATCACAAATACAAAAATGTATTTTCTTGTGTTCGTCAATGAAGAAAATAGAATCTATTTATGCATTTCACTTGCAACCTTCCCAATATAATTGCAACCGTTGAATAGTGTCTTATCGTTTGAATTAGAAATTCAAATAAACAAGAGCAATCTCATAGAGGTATTTATTCTTTCTTACATAACATCAACAATCTCATAAACCACTTGATCTATGAAAGTTTGCAAACTCCAACTTGAGTGAAAAATAAAGCAATATTTTCAAGTGCAATTTTGATAATAATCAAGGTAACGACAATTTTTTCTTCTTCTAGTTGAAAACAATCAACATAATTGTAAGATTGTAACAACTTGGGCCTTTGTGCCCAAGCAGTTAGCTCTCGTTTTCGCTTTGAAAAAGTATTTGTTCTCTTACCCCTCACAGATTTTTTGCACATCTCTCATGATTCGAAACCAATATCTCTACTATATGAGAGACTTAAGTTGAATCTTAGTACCAATTGGACAATTCTATCATAAGGTTGAGGTCCATAATTCGAGTCTTTGGGGACGCAAGAAATTCATGAGGCACAATATGAGCACACGCTTCCCAGAAGCGGATAGTACATAAGCTCTAGCGCAAAGCCTGGATCGTAACAATAAATTACGCATTTTTCTTAAAGATCCAAGCAAGTATGTCCAAACTATTCTTATACGTATTATTTGCTTTGGAAGGATAGATGCCCTCCTAAAGCGGACACCAAGTATGAGGTCACGACTTGAACACAAAGGCCTGGGTCCTTTCAAAACAAAGAGATCTTACTAAGGGGTTAATTTCGGTTTGACATTTGAATACGTAGGTCGCTCTTGCACTCAAGTTTAATGGCGTGATTTGCACCCCGAGCCATTGAATTTGTGTGTGAGCGTGGTCTGCATACATGCATGTTGAACTGAAATTTGTCCCTACTATGTTTTTTATGTAATGACCCAAGTCTATGTGTCCAAGTAGTTAGTTTATAGTACTATCCCCTTCGGTAGAGCATGTGCCCTCTAACCCCTTTCTTTTGTCCTCCAAATTCGAACCCAAACCCTATCTTATGAGAGACTTTTATTGAACTCTAGTACCAATTGAGACGTCGTATGAAAACATCATCATGACATAGAAAGTTCTCCCTCGACGATAGCTTATCGAAATCAATCAATTAAGGGAATGACAAGATGGCTTAAGACAAGAGCTTAAGGCCTAAGAGCCATCATGACTGTGTCGTACCTAATTTTACCAACCAATAAAATTCCTTCCAAAAGACTGTAGCACACAATCCTAAGTCGGAACACTGTAAGTTGACATGACGAGGACGGCTAGTTTAAGCCCACCCTCCTTTATAAAGGGATGATGGGTGAATGAAATGGGGAGTCCGAAGTCAGATTTTTTCTGTTCAATGGTAAAATTCCAATATTGTAACACTTCCATTTAGTTCAAATATACAAAAATTGATCAAAGAATGGCATGTCATTTTTTGATATCAACAAAAAATCCTTTTTTAAAAAAAAAAAATTACGACTCAGGTAGGGAGGCCAACATGGACAATGGGTTGGAGATTGAAGCTCAGTTAACATAAGGTAGTGTGTACAACACATGGTAGTGGTAGATAGACCGGGCTTCCACCGAGCTTTACCTGGATGGAAGTGTACGCCCCTGGTCCATCTTTAGTCCACAATTCGTTATGAATTATTTTTCAATTTCCATTGACAGATTTTGACAGGCAAATAAATAGAATTGGGCGCTATGTCAATTCCATTGAATTGATTTACATATATGAAGAGAATATTGTAGGTTTCCTAGTGACACTATAAAATACAAATTGAGACAAAACTTCCCAATTTCAATTATATTTCAAATGGAAGAGTATTTGTAAACTCGAACAAATCCCAAAAGATTAAGAAGTGTAATTATTTGGTATGAAGATTTTCAATTGCTTTATCAAAAGATTCAGACTACATGCAGAAGAAATCCAAGTAGCACACAAGTAATCAATAAGGGACAAAAGAAAATAAAAGAAAAAGAAAAAGAAAAATTACAGCAATTATGAGAAATTATACATCCTTGAAATCTTGTTATCGAGAGAATGCATATATTGTCATACATTTCTTTCTGCTACAAATGTGCATAAAATATTTGATTCCAGGTGTCAGGAACTCCTGGTAAACACCAATGTATGCAATCTGCATAACGTAATGGATCAGCCTTTTCTTCATCAGTCAATAATTTGCCTCCCGACTCAGTATAAATTGATGAGTGAGCATCAATTCTGTATTCTGATAGTTGAGTTATGTTGATGAATGTAACAGGGACTTTCATCCTTTTGACAACGCCAGCCACGGTGCTCATCATCTGCTTGTTTGAACCGGTTCCCCAGTGTCGTTTCTTCGTTATAGGTTTTGTCTCGTTGAAACATTTAGTCCCGTTCATGTTGCCCCAATCCGCGCTCCTGAAGAGAAAAAGGATGCAAGAAACGGTATCAGTTGATCTAGAAATGCTAAAAGCTGGAGAGTTTTATTGCATAGGAAATAGGAATTGAGAGAGACCTTTGGTGTGTAGGCGACATGGTAGTAAAGAACACGCGTGTTTTGTTTGGATTAATGTTTGAATCTACCCAATTTGCCCACGTCTTTAGGCCTATTCTGTAAGAAACATGCGCATCTAATTCTTCGTAACCTTCTTCTCCATTGGCAAAAGTTCCCCATCTGTGCTTCATTAGACGCAGTTTGAATTAAGATTAGTCATTTGATTTATTTAGAAGCCAGCATTACGAGCATATTCCCGAACAGAAGAACTCACAGTGATTTGATCTTGAGGCTACTCGTCCACCAAACATAAGTATTAAAGACAAGGATATCAACTCCTGTCCAATGTTTGGCATGTTTGGCAACCGAATCAACTTTTAGAATTCTCTTCTTTGGATCTGCTATTATATGAACATCTGAGTTGGACTCTACTAGAAATGGAGCCCAATAGAACTCAATTGTGGCATTGTATTCCTGAAAAGAATGTGAAACTCTTTGGCTTAGAAATTCACGAGGAAAAGAAGAATTTCTATAAAACAAGACTCGAAAATTGTCGGCTTATAAGTCAATAATTAGGATTATGTGTAAGAAAATGCTGCTTTCTGTGTACCTTAGCTTTGAAGACTGAATGCATAGGGCCTCGTTTCATGGATTTCCGGTGTTGGGGTATTACGGATTCAACAAGGCAAACAAAGGATTCCCATTGTCCTCTTTGAATTGAATCCCCTACAAACATTAGCCTCTTTCCTTGAAGTTTTTTCAGCGCAATTTGAGGATCAAACCTGAACACAAAGTGATTGCAGAAAGTTGTATATCAGTTACAATACAAGAAATTTCAGTACAGAAGACTGCATATGATAAAATTGCTTTTCATTTTATAACGTGTGTTGAAAGATATAGAGGTGCCAAAATGTGTTTCGATGACCCGATCCAGACATGTCACAACCCCCCTATGGCTGGACAGTGTCGGGCCTGGCTATAGGGGACATGGTCGAACAAACCTCTACTTTGAAAGGCTGAAAATATCAAATTCGTGTGCTATGCCGAACCCACATAATTTTGGACGTGCCTAAAATGACGCAACTTACCTAGGCAACATACAATCATCAGGCTGCCATTGCCAATGACGGTAATCAGAATCGAGGCGTCCATTCTGAACACAGGAGAATTGTCTGTCCACATACGGGCATGTCCTGTCTGAGTACAGAGGCTTAACTGATCGATTAAACACCCATTTTCCATGAGATAGACTGCATTCTTCTGGATCAAACTCAAACCTGTCATCATCAGCATAACTAATTGGCTTGATGTACTCATCACCTGTGAAATCATCAAAACACATTGTCATCAAATGGCCTGGCATTTTCCATAACAGGAAAAATATTGTGGAATTGCCTCGTCAGAAATTTAAAGCCATCAAACACGTACGTGGCTTCTTCAACTTTGCAGCATGTCGTTTAGCACTGCAGGACGTAAACCTGAAAATGGAACCGGAAGAAAGAGGGCTGATTCTTTCAGTGTACAAGAGAACTACGAATGCCAAGGCGCAAACAGAGATGGTAATGATCGACAATGGTACTTTTCCCCGCGGATAGTTAGGCATGCCCATTTCGAAAAGCTAATAGGCACAATCTGAAGGGGAAAAGTGCATATTGAAGAAAAATAAAAAGGAAAGGCAAAGCAAGTGGAAAAAAATTAATGATGAGCACAATTGAGAGATGTTTTGCAGGCTATTTTTTTGTGGGTTTTTGAGTAGACGTGAAGCTAAAGCCATATATATTATTCAAGAATATGTACACAAATTTTATGTTATGTGAATTAGCACATAATTCAGAATGTTAGTAAGTTGGAAAGTTTTCCTCCTGGGCTCCTCATCTCTTTTACTCATAATAGAAGCTATCAATCATTAGTTGGGAAAGGTGGCAACAAAGTCAATTCTCTCTCTTGTATTTTCTCATAACTTGCATATGAAGTTGCTACATTTAACAAGAACACTCCACATCAAAGGTTCAACTTATCAATCAAATGGTTCCCTTGTGAGGAATTAAAATTTTTGAATTCTTAAATCAACTCGGTTATGATTAAGCCCCTATTTGGTTTCGCTAAAAATAAAAAAAAAATTAGTAGATTTTAATAAAAATTAATGAAATGCATTGTTGAAAAGTTTATAAAAGTTGCGAATATCATGAAATGTAGGACTAAAATTAATTGTTTATTTTAACTTAGATTTTTATCAATTTTTTAGCTAAAATAAGCTTATGCTAATTTTTATTTTTATTTTTTAATAAAAGTGCAGCCTCTATACATTTTTTTAAATGTGTGCCGAAGATAATTGAGTGGTTGTACCGGAAAAAACTCATTTACATATTATTGTAACACTCGTTGATGTACGTCATAGTTGGGCTGTACCTTCCTTGGATGTCAAATGTGATGTTGAACCTAGTCATTTAAATCAAACCTCTATTTTAATACAATGAAAAGGAGTTTACTATGGTCAGTGCAGTGACATTTGTAGAACCAATCATTCCTTTATGAGTGCACCCAGAAACATAGGCTGACTGCTGAGAAAGAATAGTTATATAACAAAACAAGAAACATACACTAGTTAGAATTGCTATTTAGCCCCTGTTTGTCTACCATTAATCTAAAATATTGTTTACTACAGTAAGATTATCTATCACATATTCACCCAATAAAATATTTTACACACATTATTTTAAATTTCAACCACACATTCTCCAAAAAATACTAGTCGTTACTTCATTTTTCTCACCATAATGGTAGAAAAACAAGCACTTAATCCCATCATTAATGCGTTCTTAATGGCATTAACATCCTTGAATCATTATTGAAATTATAATAATCATTCATGATTTGATTGACATGTGGGAACTGAATATTGAATCAAAACACTGAATAGACTTCTCAACAGATAATATAGTGAGTTTTTACTGTTGAAAGAAAGAAGAAGATGATTAGTCATTTATCTATTGGTTGCAGTGGGATCCAAGGTAAATATTTACACCATGAAGGGTATGATTTGGTTGTTGTCAAAAATAAAATGAAATAGTTAAGATGAGTGCAAGACAATTTTGGAAAATTTGGTGTTAAAAAATGGCATGATAATGTATGAAAGGTGGAACATCCCTTTTGAAAGAATCTTCATAAAAAATTTTATTGGTGATTTACCCAGGATAACTATATTCTCATATAACTTTTTAACTACTCCGATGCTTTTCGTAGTCAATTTATGTTCGGATAAATAAATAGGAGTAATTGAAATAAAATTTCTCCGTGACGTGTATCTTACTAATCATTTTTTTTTATTTGGGCTCTCCATTAGAATTAACAATAAAATTGAATAGAGTAGTGAAAAAATATTCAAGTAGTAGATCCAAATTTTATCGAAAGGTTTAGTTTGTTATAAATCTTTTAGTCTATGTTAACCTGATCGTCCCAAGCCTTTTTCTGATTGTAGATCACTGCAGGTCCAAGGCTCCTAGCTGGATTGATACTAGTACCAGTGATCGGGATGGTGGCCAAGTGAACCATAAAAACTGCAAATCCAATTGAGAGAGGTGCCAAAACCTATTATTCAAGTTCAAATACAAACAATATATATCAATATTAATCGCTCTTTTTCTAACTGCCAAAAAATGAAAAAAAAAAATTTGAAAGAATCTTCTTATCCCAAGAGTTTTGTCTAGACATAAAAAATTTGCTCGAAACTTTGAAAAATGGTTGTGATGTTCCTCTCGTGACATTTCTTCTCTTTAAATTATACCCACAAAAAAGGGAGGTGCGACATTTGGCCCTCGAGCACTCTAACATTTTGTCAATTACGGAAAATAAAAAGATAGTTAAAACTTAAAAAATTAGATTTACGTTGACTTAGTTATTTTATATGATCGTGTATTCGTTTGATGGAGCATTAATATCTAATTTGAGTTTTGGTGGAACTCCACCTCCAAAACATAAAATGCCAATTAATTTCTTCTTCTCTTCAGTTATTGAGCCCTTGTTAGTCCTCCTCTAAAATTTTAAATTGTTTTCTATAGTACCATTTTTCACTATACATTCACAATAAAATATTATATACACAAACCAATAAAGTTTCTTTACTTTTTAAAAATACATTCTCCATTAATTTACTATTCTATAATACATTACAAGAAATTAATGTCTCTCAAACAGGGCCTGAACAATGCTATCTAGTATCAGTGGTGTTAGAGTATCAGTCTAAATGATCACACTTGATAAGTCCAATTAAATAAATTATTTGATTATATGTTTAAGTGGATCCATCATTAAATATCACTAGCTGTCACTTATATTGGTGCTAAGCACTAGTATGGATGAATAGCATTACTTACAGTTATTTTGCACTCATCAAAAGAGTTACACCGTACAAGATAGTCTTACTAATCCTATAGGCTATAGCCCTTGTTTGACCTCTATTATATAAAAAATACATCTCTCTCTCAACCATACATTATCCAATAAAATAATATTACAAGTAAATTCAAAAAATTTTCTTATTTTTTAACTATATATTCTCCAAAAAATCACTTTTCCAAAATATATTTTCCCCAAAATTTGATTTTAATGAAGCCCAAATATGGGCTAAATGTGCCATTGTTTTCTCATTTTCACCCTTAGTTAATTGCAAGCTAAAATGGGAATGAACATATCCAGTTCATCGACCACATATTCAGTCTCTTCATCTACTGTTCAAATTTAAAGGGTAAATCCATCATCATGGTAGCCGTTGTTCTTCTCAAGGTGAAATAATATTGTTCTTTACGTCATTTTTTATTT
>CAIGRK010029903.1:0-27126 GCA_903798315.1 Fraxinus greggii | reverse complement strand
TTTTTGAGTTCTATATTTTTCCAGGAGAGGGTGAAATGAACGAGGGAGATGGTTTATTCAGCTAGTGGTGAGACAAAGGGACACGTGTTGACAAGTGCAGACTGCATTTTGAGGTGGAGTTTTGTTTGAGTAGGATTTTAGAAAGAGAA
Organism: Fraxinus greggii; assembly: GCA_903798315.1. Classification (NCBI taxonomy): domain Eukaryota; kingdom Viridiplantae; phylum Streptophyta; class Magnoliopsida; order Lamiales; family Oleaceae; genus Fraxinus; species Fraxinus greggii. The sequence goes on along the minus strand of CAIGRK010029903.1, from coordinate 26,977 downwards.
AACGAGCTTGTACTTTGTCTATCTACTGTGGTTTGTCTATCTACTGTGGTTGTTTCTTGCATTCTGATTGGTTGGTTTGGATTACAAAGAATTGGGTATAGGCTACTGAGAAGAGAGTGTGTGTCTGGATGACGATATAGACAGATAAAGATTTTTATGATCGTTCACCATAATGAAACTCTTTTTGTTGGTAAAAGACATTCTGGTTTTTGTGTTTGTGACCCTCGGTGAAAAGGAACTGATTTTATTTATTTACTTCTTTATTTCTGTGTATACCAATGGGTCCAGGTATCCTAGTTTGATGCCAAAGGATCCTGCATTTCAATAATTGTTTGCATGTTAGAACATGATCAAATTACTCATTTTAAAATTTAAATGAATTGAATTGCTTGCTTGATATTGAATCTTAAAGTTCCATATTCAAAAATCCACATTAATATGAATCGAACTCTAATTTAGATTATCGTTGCAATCAAATTTAGAACTAAGTAATTTACAAAAATAGAATAGTCATATAATCAATTGGTTTGTACTTAGTATAAATAAAACATGGGAGAAGAGAAGCAAAGTCGAACGAAATCACGATCTCAAGTAATCATTAATTACTCGATAAAAAATTGATGCACATGATTGTGGATTTTTGCATCATTAGTAGAGGCACAGCTTACAAGCCATCTCCATATATTATTTGCTAATATACGGAGAGAATTACACAAACTGTAAACCAAAAAGAAAATTAGATCGAAGATCCATGTTTACATTCAAAAAGATATATAAATCACACAAATCTCTACCAATCAAGACTTTTAAAGATGCCCCAGAAGCAAAATTGCTACTCTTCAAATCTACTCAGTTGTACTCAAATCTTGTCAATGGAATGTCTTTACCGATGGACATTTTTCCAATAGTTTACATTTCTCTTTTCTTTGAGAAGTTAAAACTTGAAGATACAGAATAAGAAGAAACCTACGGGCAAAATCAGTAGGAAAATGGGTATAATTTCAATGGCAACTTTCTACTAGTCCACTTCCATATCAGAAATTGCTTCAATCAGTATCTTCTGAAGTTCTTTCACTCTGTGTATTGTTAATGCTACACAATCCTGCAGCCATATAGCAAATTATGTAAGTAAACATTAGTTAGCATCATCTATATGTCTAAAGAAGTAGAGCCTGAAAGATGTTAATTGCATATGTTGTTTGACCACAAGAGCCCTTAATCCCTCTCCCCATAGAAAAAAGAAAACAAAAAACGAAGGTGCAAAATAACCTGGATGGCTGATGTTTGAGCCAGACCTGGTCCACCCGGTTTATTAAGAGACACGAGCTGCATAGACGAATCCAACACCACAGTTAAATATGTTTCCATAATAGACTCTTCCTCGGCAGAAGGGTCTGCCAGAATGTAGTTCTTGTGAAGCACACATGTCAAGGAGAATGGTAGAGTATCCAACTTCAGCTTTCTCTTCTCTTTATTCACTGGCTCCTTTTCCCACATTGCACCAGAATTTTCCTCAGAAAGAAGAACTATTCTTCCATTATCATTGAGAGAAACTACCGGAATTTGCACTGGAAAAGATTGAGGATCTCTTAGTCAGAGACAAAGCGGAAAATATATAAGTTGAGGTTGTTAATAGATAAGAAATGTCTTACAAAAGCAAAATACTCATTTGCACCTTGCTTAGAGCAAATATTAGAGCTAGGAAATTAGCTATTTGAATAATCAGGATGAAGAACATTAGAATATTGTGGCACTAAGAACTTCACTACTATCTAAATTAATTGTTAATCATATCCTATCAATGAGAAATCTAAAAGCTGAAAAGAATTACTTTCTGGATCAGACATTGGTTATACAATCATAGCAAGTTCAAAGACTGATTGATCAATCATAAAGTAGAGAATAAATTCTGGTGCTTTGCTCTACATTCAGTCACATAAATCAAACATGAAATTAAAAATGAAGTCTAGTTTTGTTTGAATTTACACGTCTAGCTTCCAGTTAAAAGAAAAAATGGTGTTAGGGTGGGGGTAGGGGGTGGGGAAGGGCAAAAATAAGATAAAATAGGACGGGCAAAAAAAAAGATAAAATAGGACATCATATCACCATAGACACATGCAGAAGAAAAAAAACACAGCCATAACAACTCACAGTGTGAGAATGCAGCCACAGCAGAAAGCAATGCCGCATCAAATAGGGCGCCATCAGCATCGAGACAGTATATGTCCTGTAAGAGTCATGTTATATAGTAGTAACGAGTATTTAGGCCTCAAGCATTAGAGGGCCATAAATTTGTGTCATAATGATATAATAAAATGCTGATCCATTACCAGGTAGGCCATCCAAGCAGCTTTTCCACTGACCAAAGATAATTCTTTTAAATCGATCATCCCAGAACTGCATAATCACAATAACAAGTCACCAAAAACACAACTAAAATAAAGGATGGGTAGAATGAATTCGTAGGAGTCATTTTATTCATCTTGATGTCGCAAATGTTGTAAAGGGTAGCTCAGCCAGGTCAGTGCTTGGAAGTCATTTAACTGAAACTGTAAGAATAAAAGCCAAGTAATGCCTCAAAAAGGTCAAGCAAATAAAGAAATCTCCTATTGTCTCATACGCACACAATGACATCCTTCTCTAAGAAAATACTGAGAGTATTAGGAGCGATCAGCATGCAAAAAAGAAAAGAAGTATCTACAGAAAGAGTATGTAGTAATAAAGTTCAATATATAACTTTGCAGCATACGTCCTGTGAGTCGTTCACCCATGAATGGATTCAACTAGGCCTACGGATCCACCATAAAGGAACTACCAATGCATTAGCAACTTCTCAGGATCTAAAAACCTTAGGTTTGCGCACAAAAATCGCTGGTCATTTTGCGCACAAAAATCGCTGGTCATTTTGGAAATTATTTTCTTTTTTTCCTTTTCTTATTATTTTTAAGAGTATTAAATATATCTAGCTTGTTTTATTGAAGTGACAGATATTCAAACGGACGTATTTGGCTAATGTCATGCATCTCTTACCTCAAGATGATGTCAGTTAATTGCTTCGTTATTACTGGTGCTGCCTCTGCTGGTCTGCCAGGGCGAACCAGTGGAGAACAAATTGGAGGCATATGGAAATCAATAGCTGGCACGTGAAGTAATATTATTATACACTCTCAAAATTAAAAAGGTGTATTAAATAATACAAATTAAATATGTTTAACCTATGCAACCCTCATCAGGCAACTCCGCATTTGGTGTCATGACTTCCAATTTAACAGCAGCCAGCATGGTCTGAACATGATATAAATTTTTAAATTAGTTTTGCATGGGGATGGAATACAGTTTTTGCAATAAGTTCATCCTTTCCAGTTCTATAAATAACACGGGTTATTTATGACAGAGGAGCAGGAAGAAACTAAAAACACACTTACAGTGCAACCTATCTTTGCCAATGCTGATCCATTAGCAGATGCAACGGCTCCTACAATTAGAAAAGATTTGATTTGATGAGGTAAGGTATGCAATGAGAGAAAACAAGTTCTTAGTAAATGAATAGTGGAATGCCTAACCAAGGGCAATTGTTGTATCTCTAGCTCTTCCAAGAGGCCGTCCATCAGGCCGTATTGATTCGAGCAGGTGGCGCTCGTGAAAGCGTAGAGGGAAAAGGCGTCTAAATGCATCCACCTCCATCTCTGAAGACAAGTCATTTGAGCCATTGGGAGTAGACATTCCTTTTCAATCTATCCTGTAATACAAATTTGCTTCCACTTTCATAAACCAGAAGCAGATTGACCTATCAAAACATGATTCACTTCTTTTCTATAATTCTGTCTGTTTCTTCTCTCTTTTTGACTAACAAAGCTCAAATAATGATAAGAATAAAATGTATAGAAGCTCCAAAGGATTCCCACTCATGTACAGGGCATCCAAACAAAATTAATAACACAAGGAAACTAGATGAAAATAAAATCTACACGGAAATGAAACTGACTGTTACAATCTAAACCCTGGTGTCGTTAAACAAAAAAAGGTACAAAAACAAAGAACCCTAATGGTACAATTCATTAAAAACCAAAGTCCAAAACACTACAGCAAATGAAACAGAGGAAAAAAGAATATTAAAGAGTCCTTTTAAAGCATAGAGGTGGAGCGGCTGAGTTTTCATAGTTTTTAGTTCTTGTGAAAAAAACGAAGGCAAGAAATACACAGGAATAGTTAAAATAAAGCAGTATGTATTTCAAGATTTTGAAAAGTGGTGCCAAAATGTGTGGGAGGTCAGGCCTGGATGACTCACTCTGTTAAAAAATTGAACCAAATCTCGGCTGGCTCGGTGTGGACCGGTTCACAGGTTGGGTCGTGCCGGACTTAGCTTAACAACCTATGAAGATCACTCAGTTGGTCCAATTTATTAAAAAAATTAAAATGTAAAACTAAAAATGAAAAGTGTTAACGATGTAATTCACAAACGCATCGATGAGAATATTCATCTTTTCAATTTACGGCTTACTTGCAGATATTAAATTTTCAAAAAAATAAAAATAAAAATGGAGAAATATAAAACACAGCAGGGTTGGACCAGTCTGTGCTGCAATATTTGCAAGCTGGTTATTGGTTGGCCTGGTTCTCAAATTAATTCTATCATCTTGTTGCACCAATTCCCATCACCTTCCAAATATCCTCAAGTAAATGTGTTATCTACCTAAAACATTGAGAGTAAGTCATCAAGTTTCATGTCACCTCAAAAGGCGGATCAACTATCCTCTCTCTCTTCTCTACAAGAGTAATGAGAAATCATGTTATTTTTCCTCCCACATAAAATTAAACAAAATTGAAAAACCTTTATAAGATTTAAATGAAGATAGGATGGAATATTAACAACTGTAGTGTCTTATTTTTCTAATCTTTAGATGTATATCCCCTTGATTTCTATGCCCACGAAACAAATAATATAAATTTTCTTTAGCATTTTCCTTCTTGACATTTTCAATTTTTAAACTCCATATAATGCATTTTATGAATTATTTCAATCAGGAACAAATGCATAGAAGAATGAAAAAATTGCGACTACTTGAACCTCTTGTGTAAACACTCTCTTCTTTATGTTAATTAACTCGTAGATATGAATGTCAAAACTGTGAATCCCTAGATGCCAATGCAATTCCCAAGTCTAAGTTGTAAGTTTAGTTTGTAATTAAAACCCTGCTTTAACAAAAATTCAAAACCGGTCTGTAATGTTCACCATCAGAAATCACAGTTTTTCAGTTTTGACCAAAAGCCAAAGCCCAAAGTTTTAATCTTTCGACTTAAATTGCAAAAACTACAACTTGCGGAACCCTCAGAAGAAAAAATAATAACTCAATTCCAAGAAAAAGTTAGAAATTATAAGCAAAGTATCAACGTCCACAGTCCACCAATCAGCACACTCTTTGGTAAAAAAGAAAGCTTTTTTTTTTGTAATAGTATTCCTTCAGAAAACACCAAATTGAAGAAAAAAGAATAACACCAAAAATGAAGGGACAGTTGTAACTAACCTCGAATGACGGTAGACGGAGGAGGTGGCGGCGGTACAGGCGGACGGAGGAGTTGCCGACGGAGAAGGAGCAGCAGCAGCTTAGAAATTGATTTCTTTCGTTCGTTGGCGTGTGTTTGTCTAATTAACTTGGCCTTTTAGTGGGCTAAATATCAACCTTTAGATGGCCCATAGATTTAATAACCAGGCCCATCGATAAAATTCTTTATCAATTCTAGTGCTACTGACGTCAATTTTTTTCCAAATGGCCCATATATGAATATCCAGGCCCATTATACAGTTTACATACCCTTCAAAGGTGTGGATGGGACTCTAAAACTATCAAAAATGGCGTGCAACTCAGCAACCTGCCAGTCCGGTTGCTATAACGATTCCGATTCCGGCGTCGGCCAAGAACGACAATTGGCAACTGAGAACGGAAGATGCGAATTGGAACTCTATGCTAACAGTTGTGTCTGCATCAAATGCAAAGTAAACGAAACAATCGACGCTACCCATCCCTCTGTTGCTGGTGGCGGCGGGGATGGCAGTCGATTCTGCGCTGATTGTTTCAGGGGTAACTTATTCGGGAAGTTCCGATTCGCTGTAACTTCTAATGCCATGATTTCACCCTCCGACAATGTTCTCATCGCCTTTTCCGGTGGTTCCTCATCTAGGTTAATCTTTCTCTTTTGTATAAGTAAACGTTCGCGCGGTTGTGTGTGTATACAATTTCTGGTATGCTTTGGCGGTTATGGAGCTATTAGAATAAGTCTGGCTTAGCTTAATAGCTTATTTCAGTAGCATTACGAGTAACTATACCAAAATGAGAAGAAGCAAGGCGAACGTAATTGAACAAACTACTCTCTGTTTGCTTAAAGTTCTTTAAAACTGGTAGAATAACAAAATTGAACTTGAAACATTTTAAGATATCGATTTATCAAGCTTGCTCTTTCAGAATATAAATCAAAATAATATCTACTTATTTTCCGGCTAGGCCAAAGCTCGTTTGGATTATCTTAGTAAGAAATTAGGCCAAACTTCGTATCAGTTTCAAAGTTTGTTCGCATAGCATGCTAAGATTGAAAATGTATCTTGGCTTGACTCGCTACAATGCCAATGTTGTGAGGGATAGCATTTACTTGAATTTAATAAAACATCGAGCTTTGTGCTCACAATAAATTTCCTGTGAATTTTTTCCAAAATAATGAAATGGTGTTATTGTAATAAATGTAATGAGGAGTTCATAGTTTTATAGTTTGTCGAGTTAAAGATTAGATCTTTTGTGTCAAAATTTTCTGGTGAATTTGTTTAAGTAATGTATTGTTGTTATTCTAAAGAGCATGTCTTGCTAAGCTTAAACGTTACTTTTAGATAACCCTTTTTTCCTAACAAGTTTGAAGTTTTTTTACATGTTAACTTTATTTTTTGGATTTCCATTAGAAAATCTTATTTTTAGACAGTAAACAGAAAAAAAGTAAGTTTATCTTTTTTAAGCTTAGCCAGACATACTGTGAAAGTTTAATTTTGCAAATGCGCACTAAATGTCAATAAAATTTAATTTCTTTCTTTTATAAGTCAATAATGTGCTGAAAGTTACATTTCAAAAAAAAAAAAGTGCTGAAATATATTTTCACTATCCAATCAAATGCATAGCTGTCTGCTGAACTAATGTTTTTATATATGTTTCCCTTGTTATGAAAATGTATAATGATATACTTCCTCATGCGACATCTTGTGTGTTATAGTGTTCAAGCTGTTCTGAGCATCTTCATCTATCTTCAGGGTGGCTCTTCAATTTGTGCATGAGATGCAACACAAAGCACAGAAGAACTTTGATGCAAGTAGAGATAAATCTTTGCCAGTATTTGGAGTTGGTGTTGCTTATATTGATGAAAGTGCCAATTTTACAGTCCGTTCTCATGATTTTGATAGAGCGATAGATGAGATGAAACTCATTGTGTCAAATTTAGCTCCACCAGTAAAACAATTTTATGTCGTTCCAACTGGAAGTATTTATTCTTCTGATACTGGTGCCGGAAGGCACAGACTGATGGAATTAATAAATACTGTTCCCGACGTCACTGGAAAAGAAGATCTTCTGGAGCATCTGCGCATGTTGTCTTTGCAGAAGGTTTTGTTTTGCAATTGCTTGCTTAATTATGCTAATATTAGATTAGGGAAGACATTCACTTTTGCATTATGCTGTATCCATTTTGCAGATTGCTGTTGATAATGGATACACCAAGCTCGTGCTAGGAACATGCACATCACGGATAGCTTGTCGTGTCCTCGAAGCCACTGTCAAGGTTTTTTCCTCCTTCCCCTCACTCTGCAAACGATGACTGAATAAATGAGAAACACAATGATGTACATAAATGGATAAATGAGAAAAAATGAGAGAAAAGGAATTTTTTTTTTTCAAAGTGATAATTCCTGTCAGGTAGACTGGATAATCACCTTCAATTTGAATTCTTACATTCCCCTTTGGTTCTATGGATATTGTGAGAAGAGACAAACTTGGTTAAAATGCAGTAGCTAATCCCAGAAAGCTTCATGATATATATCACTTAAAGCTATAACAGTAGAAACTTTCTTTTGTCAGGGAGAGGGTTACTCATTGGCTGCAGATATTCAGTATGTTGATGCTAGGTGGGAGATACCAGTGGTTCTTCCCTTGCGTGATTGTATCTCTCAAGAGCTGAGTATGCTATGCAGTCTCGACAGGTTTGTTGCACAAACATGCAATCAGATCTTTCCTCATCCTTGGAGAGGCTATTTAGTCAGATTTTGCGTCATTTTCTTTTTACTACACCTATAATTATTACTTCATGAAGGGACTTTCCTTTTGTCAGGGCAGTTTGAAGATGGTAGAAACATTTCAGCAACCTCGTTGTGGCATCAATGGCTTAATATCCTCATTTGTAAAATTGTTGCAGGTGGGAATAGCAATCGTGGTTAATTTATCGTAGATGAATTTCAGATCAGAATCTAAAATTTGACGTGTATTCAGGAGGAAAATCCTTCACGAGAGAGCACAATTGTAAGAACAGCGGGGAAGCTTAAACCTTTCTCTTTCAATACGATTTTAGAAGTTGATGACCGTAATGGTCATTCGGCTTCTCAGAGGCGGCTAAAGAAATACAATTTGAAGCCTAACGAATCTCTTCCTCCGGAATCATTTTGCTCTATATGCCATAGCCCGCTTAAGAACTCTGACACTACAAGTTTGAATAGCATTGGGAATGATGAAGCAAGTGTCGGGATCTTTGCAGAGACTTGCTCAAGTTGTCAATATCAGATTCTTCCACGGGAGCCCTCATCTTTGGAATCTTTTCATTCACTCTTGCCACAGCAAATGAATTATCTAGCAAAGAATAGCAGTTTTGGCAAGCACAAGTCACTAAGGTTAATAGTCTTTATGTGCCCTCATTTCTATATATTGATGCCATAGCTTATTAGCTTAATACTAGGTACCATGATAAGTTACTTTGAAAGTAGTTCTTAGAATAAGTAAACCTACTATTTCCATTTTTAGTTGGGAAAAACTTTTATTTATGCATTAACTTACTTATAAGTAAACTTTTCCTTACACGAGTTCCGTTGTTTTCCCCTCTGCAGGGAGCAAATACAAGACTGTTTGTTGTCGGACAGTGAGGATGGAACTTGAATCTGTGCTTTTCATTTGCGTTCGTCCTTTTCAGCATGAGCAAGCAGAAACATTATTAGGCTGCATTGCTTAATTTCGCAGGAAAAAGGGCGTTAAATAGCAGCGAGATGCAGGATAAAAAGATTGTGAAAGAATTATCGACATACTTATTTTGGTGCTTATTAAAATGGTAGCAAGAAGCTGGACAAAAGGGTGTATGATTTCTGAAATGTAATTTTCTTTGGTATTTCTGCAAATTTTCGATCTCGATGTAACCAATCTTTTACGTTCGTGGGATCTTTGTCTTGAACAAACATTTGATGAACTCAATAAAATAAAACCCGAGAACGAACAAAAAGTCCAAAACTCGGCCCAAAAGGGCCTTCATAGTCGCTCCGCTCTGGCTCGCTCATTCGGTACAATGAACGCACAAGAAGAATCTTCATCCGCCGCTGCCAGTACTACGTCCTCCTTTGGCGACCACCACCAAGCGCGGCGGAGAATATGCGCCAATGGATGTGATAGGCCCGTGAACGTGTGCCTATGCCACACCCTTCCACCCTATCCCCTTCCAACCTCCACGAAAATAGTGATCCTGCATCATCCCCACGAGCGCCGCCACAAGCTAGCCACTGTCCCTCTCCTCTCCAAATGCCTCAGAAACTGTGAAATCATCGTCGGACGCCAATTGAAATACGGGGACTCGAAGCTTCTCGATTCTCTATACGATCAGGCCTGCGGAAACCCCAATTTGCCCCGCTGGCGAACTCTTTATCTGTTCCCTGGTACGATTACTTTTGCCTAGCTATGGAGGACAATCAAATGTTCCCACCTTAGTACACGAGGTTAAAATTCAGTTTTGAGTATTTTGGGTGCAATTCAATGAACTTTTCTGAAGTAATTACGCGGCCTACTAAAATAATTTGGTGGGAGCATTAAATTCCGCAAGATTTTGGTTGGCATAGGTTTATACTATCATGGAAAATGGAGATTTAGAAACAGATATAGAACACTAATCTAGAACTTGTATTCAGGGATCATAAAAATTTAACTTTTTTCTTGTTCATATGTTCAATATCCAATGGATTAAGAATAGATTGCAAGAACACCATGATAGGAAGAATTAGAATTGGAGGACTATTTGGTTCTTATGGACCTTTTTATGAATTAAGATCCTATCCTCTCACATTGTACTAACTTGAAAAGTTGTTAAGCATCTACCCTTTTTTTTTTGACTGGCATTCTGATCCAGGACAGGAGTAAAAGTAACCAAAAAAATAATTATATAGGCATTGCATTTGAGATGAACAATGCTATCCATCATCACTCGTCTTGCTATCCATCATCATTCGTTTAGGTGGCAGTAGATCTCTTGATTCATTAAAATACATTACAACATAAGATAATGAATCAAGGGTCCACTACCACCTAAACCGGTGATAATCACCACGGGAGATGAATAACGTTACTCATTTGAGATTTTTTATACTTGATGTCTTATTAGTGACACGTGAGGGATAAAATTTAGGCTGAGAAACTAATTTTTTATGGTTCCCATTGCAAGGTATGGGATTTGAATTCTAAATCAAAAATATGGACTTTCAATTCGTGGTTTATGTAGACTCGAGCTTTCCAACTTCAAAAGCTAGCTTAATCACCACGGGAGATGAATAGCGTTACTCATTTGAGATTTTTTATACTTGATGTCTTATAAGTGACACATAAGGGACAAAATTTAGGTTGAGAAACTAGTTTGTTATGGTTCCCATTGAAAGGTTTGACCTTGAATTCCACGTTGAAAGTATGGACTTTCGGTCCGTGGTTTATATGGATTTGAACTCTCCAACTTCAAGGGCTAGCTTTTGAGATATGACTTTCCCAAGATCTATATCAATGGTATCAGAGCAGATACCATGTTTTCCGATTGCAATCGAGCGACATGAATGGTGATGCCGACATAGCAATATTCGTATGGAACAAGTCATGGACTAGTGCAAAGCTAGTCCGATGTGGGCGGGGGATCGTGGAGCGTGGTGGATTGTTATGGTTTTCATTGCAAGGTATGAGATTTGAGTCCCATATCGAAAGTACGCGTTTTCGGCTTTCGACGTGTGATTTGTATAGACTTGGATTCTCCTATTTCAAGTATGACTCTCTCAAGATCTATATCATAATTTTACACTGGTCTCGTGATCTACAAGGTCTCGTGGAATGTTAATCCAGGATTTAAGTAATAGCAAAATGGTTATATGGGCACTGCATCTTGATATTGCTTATACTTGAAAGGAATAAAATTTATTGCGAGTTGGATGTTGTTTTTATGCGCGTGCGCACAGATTCTAAATCCTTCTAAAACCCATATCATCCCATAATTAGAAACATTTAAGCATTTCTGTTGGCAATTGACTTGGTCACAAAATGGCTATTCTTGATGAATCCCATAGATTCTACTGTCATCATCTTGCAGTTTGGGCCATGATTAACACCTGAAGTCCAGCCTGGCAACACAACCACAAATAGGGCCGAAATTTGATCAAAGCCATCACAGATTGACTCATGATTGATTGTTTTGAAATTTATTTGCTGACCATTTAGAGTGTCAATTTATGGAGTCCTGTGTTGAGAAGATAATAGATAAAAATTTGTGTAGAAATTTATTTAAGCTCCAACTCATATTTGGCTAGACTACATGTTTAAGATTGGTTTGTGAAGGAACCAAAACAAGTTCAAGCTCAATGATTATCTCCTTCGAGAACAAGGCCAACTTTGAAAGATTTTTTCGACTTGGCTCAACTTTTTTTTTTAACCAAAACTAGGAGAACACTTGGGCATATGCAAACGAATCTTCAAAAAAACTTCCATGGAGTTGAGGAACCCCATCAATTGAAATCCAAGCCATAAGCTTCCACAAAGTTGAGGACTCCTATTGATTGAATGCTAAATAAGACATGAAATATAGATGCCAAGCTTCATGATAAGTTTTGTGATAAATCCTGAAGAAAAGCATCTATATATACCATGGTGATTGTATTATAATGCAACCCTGTACAATTAACCTATTGCTAATTCTCATTACTCTGTTGTGTAGATAAAGGACCTTTTTAATTCCAGTATGGATATAGGGTTGATTCTTCTTGAACTTGGATGTTAATTTTAAGGGAAAGTATGTGAATGCATGGACTTATTGCATGTTGATTACATATTTTTACGGAAAAGGATGTGAAGAATTGATCTTAAGGGTGCCACAAAAATGTTAATAGCCATGGCAGAATATAAAGATGGGATCTCTTTGAATAATGAAGGCCCTCCCTGCTAATATGTTTTTTGGTAATCTCCCCAAAACATCCTACTACTTATGAGGTGGCATGCTTTTAGAGGAAAATGAAAATGTTCAATGGGCTGACTTAATACACCATATATTAAGTTTGCAAACCCATATTTTTGTGTCCGTACTCGCATTTGTAAAAATATTTTATGACCGATCTGGGTGGTTTTCAGGTTTAGATGCATTACCATTAACCGAAATCAATAAGAGGAAGTCCACTCTTGATGTTGACAACATGAATGATTATGTGTTGGTTGCTTTTGATGGAACTTGGAAGCATGCGAAGGAGATGGTGCTCGCGAGTTTGCCCTTTTTATCCAAGTTTTCTCTTCAAGTTTGTTTAGATTTTGATGCCGCGGTTGATGGTGGGACTATTTTTGATTCAGACTTGATTCTCAGGAAAGAACCATTTGGTGGATGTATGAGTACAATGGAAGCTGTTGCGAGGTCATTACGTGTTCTTGAGCCTAATGGAATTGAGATCGAGTCTAGAATAATTGATGTTTTAAGAGCTATGGTTAGTTTTCAGGCTTGTTTCTTGAAGCCCACAAAGCCAAGACAGAAGTTGAAAAAGGCCAAAAGACGAGAAGTGAAATAAGGACTCTCATGTACTGTGTAATTGAACTTTCATACATGATTACTAGTTATTTCCGAAATTAATCGTAATGGACATAAAACTTTTCTGCGTATCGTATTAATTGAAATGTACTTTTTATCGAAAGCAGGGGGCATGTCTTGAACTTATTGCATGCACGGTGTTGATGGTTCTTTTACAATGTGAAGCGTCGTGTTTGTTGTGAAATGATGTATGTAGGTAACAAATAACCAGAAAAAGTTGCAGTTGAGAGTGGTCTTATATCAGAAAGGCCCTGCTGCATTTCTATACGCTTATTGCAAAATCAACACAAACCTGTATTGTAGGTTTCTTTTATTGCAAAGGTAATTTTCATTAAAGTCCCCTAATTTCATAAGTTGTGTCACGGGGGATTTGGTTTCGCCAGCTCCCAACCGCCCACTATTATATTTTCCTTTGCAGTAAGCTGACACGAGTTATTGGCAGACGTGACTCCACTTTACAGGATAGAGCAGTTTAATTCTCTTCTTATTACAATGACAAAGATGATAGTTACTAAAAGAAGGTGTAAACGAGAAGTGGCTATTCTTTTAACTCGAAATGATAAGTTTCAACCTAAGTATTGATGTATCAATGAACTTGGATTCCTGCAAGATACGTCTAAATATCAGTAGATAATACTGTTATAAGAGTTGAACTGATCGGTTTGACTGAAAATTTGGGAATTTTTTTTTTTTAATTCGTCGAAAAGAATATTCTTACCGACTAGTCTCTCTATGAAAACAATTTTTTTTTTCTGACAAGGCAAAGAAAAGGTGTAATGAAAAGAATACAATGGATCCAACTTCTATTTATTGGGGAAGAAGCGGCAAAAGAAGCAAGATTGTGACCAACTTGATTCCCAGTGTAAGTTACAAAGTGAAATAACCATGTCAAATATTATTTTTTATATTTTTTTTATTTGTATTTTTTGTTTTTATCAAAGGTCAGTTGGTCCCTTCTCACTTTTTTAAAATTTTAGGATTGATGCATGATTTTTAAGACAATTATGAGTAAGTATTATCCTTGGTTATAGGAAGTCAAGAACAATGGTCATTTTTCACCAATAAATCGAGCCAAAAGCCAGAACAATAATAGGGGTGACATAATGTTTTACATCTTGTAGGGAATACGGACGGGGACGGAGAATAGGTTTCGTCCGGACTCTTATTTTTCATTTATTTATATCATTCTTAATTTTTAAATTTAAATCGTAATTAAAAAATAAATAAGTAAATGAGAAAAAAAAATGGTGATATTTTAATTCGTGCTAAACAATAAAAATGAAGGAAAAGGGAATAAAATAAGTAGTTTACATTTTTTAGGCATTTTTTTTTTGAGTTGTTACACAGGGAAGGAAAAATTGAACCACTTCATCTATAATGTAAAAATAGCAGTAGAGTCAAGCTATGACTTGTATTTGCATCTTGATCCCAGTATTTCATTTTAGTAGCACTTGGGTCCCCGTTGGACAATTTTCACCTCATTGTCATTCCTCAGGAGAAGATTTCGTTGTGAATTCCAACTTTCTTCTAGCCGATATTGATGAAATTCAACTCATTACAAAATGGAAGTCTAAACATCATATGGCGTCTAGAAATAAACTAAGAGGATGTTAATTTGACATATAAGTACTTTTTTTTGTTTTGCTCATTTTCTTTGGTGTCTTAAAGTCGTTCCGTTTCTTGCGATCGATCTTTTGTATTTTCATTGGGGTGACTTCAACTAGGTTAGATGGTACCTAGGTGGTCTCAATTAGATGTGGTGGCTTCTTTCCTTTGTTTTTGTATCCTTTTTGAGTTGTTTTGGCATAGCATCCCTCCCTCGTACTTTGCTTATGCTTTCTAATAAAATTTCCACTCGTTTGGATGTTTTAAAAAAAAAATAAACAAAATTAAATAATAAAAAAACCTCCTATTCTTCACTCCAATCCCTCCCTATCTCACCTCCTTTCGAAACGGCTAAAACTATTGCCAATCACCGTCAATCATTTTAACGTAGGCTCGGAAGATAAAAATATTTTTTTTATTGTTGTTCTTATTTATTTATTTTTTTGTTTATTGAAGATAATGATAAATCTGTAGAACTGTCTTTTTATTATGGAGGATGTAAATGATCCATTTTGAAGAATCGGGACCAAGGTAAAACTTGTGTCAAATTTTGGGGACCTTCTTTACAAAATAATCATTTCCAATAAAATGGGATTAAAATAATAATGTATAAATATATTAAAAGCCGAAAATCCAAGAAAATACAGCCAAAGAAAGAAAAAGAAATCGCATTACTAGTCCCTAACTTACAAGTCTAGTAAAAAGTCAGTCTTCAACTTCAAAATATGCAAATTAATTTCCAACGTATCGTTATAACTTATAATTACATAATCAGTTCTCAATGAAAAATTGTCTAAATTTTGTTAAATCATCACGTAATGTTCACATGTCTAACCTTACAAAGTTAGGTTTTACATAAAAATTTAATCTAATAGTTAAAAATTTAACAAAAATATGGACTGTATTAATATCGATGGATTATGTAACTATATTGAAAGGTTAATTTGTTTTTAAAACATCAAGGACTAACTTGCTAATGAAGACAATAGTTGAGGGATTGCAATTTTCCAAAAAGGATAAAACCAGCATGGGTGGTGCCGCCGTCACCGGATCAATGCCAAATATTCATTGAGACAATTGTTTATATCCAATTCATCAATCACATCAACACTCATCATTCACTCTTTTCATCTCTCTCTCTCTCTCTCTCTCTCTCTCTCTCTCTCTGAAGTTCCGTTCTCTGCTATACACTCGCATATCCACATATATACCTTTCCTTTATTTGTGCACATACTTGTATACTCTGTCTGAAAAATAGTTGTACAAATTTAAATTATATATAGAAAATAAAAGAGAGCCATTCCATTGCAGTTACATCAATCATTCAATCCCCTTTTGTCCCTTAAATTTCTTCTCTCACTACTTTTTGTCGTTTGCCAGCTTTGCATTTAAACCTTTCGCCTTCTTTTTCTCTCTAAAACACCCGTTTCTTGATCACCTATCATCATATTTTTTATTTTTTGAAGAAAGAGAGAGAATTGCAGGGATCGGTTTAAGGTTTGTTTATTTAAAAAATGGTTCTTGAAATTCCATTTCTTTGAATTTGGATATGGGTTTGTTTGTTTTGAATTTTTTGATGTTATCTGATCTGTAATGATTATTCCAGAGATGGGTTTTGGGTCATTGTTGTTATTTTTACTTATAATCTAATTAGAGAAATGATCTGTAGAAAGATGTAATCTTTTCAATGTATTAGTTTTATGCTGAATTATGAAGTACTGATTATTGATAGTTTCTCTTTATATTTTTAATATTCGTTAAAGTTAAATATGCATATTTGGGTTATTGTCTGAAATTGATAGCTCCTCTTATGATCCTTTAATTTTGAAATATATGCTGAAGGAAGGGCCCTTATGGCTATCTTGAAGTTTTAATATCTCGATGACCATATATTGAGAATTTCTTCAATGGATTGTTGAAGCGACAAAAATCTTTGAAGTTTTGTAGATTTTATTGATTGGCCGTGTTTTTAACTGTGTACCGTGGCTCCTTCATCGCCTGAATGTGGATTTGTTCAGCTAGGTATCTTATTTTTCGTTATGGATTGCATTTAATTGTTTCTCATTGACATCACTGATTTTATATCTCATTTGTTTTTAAACCATAAAGGCCTGCATTGTTTTCATAACATGTGAAGCAGTATCTTTTTACCTAGGCAAATTATTCGGAGATTTCACCAGTAACAATTTTTGTAGCCCTAGAAGAAATATCACCTTGAATTAGCCTGGAGTTTCTAGAATTAGTAATAATAGAAAATAATTGCGCCGCAGAGCTCATTTCATTGACCTTGGGCCAAACATTTCTATGCTTCCTTCAGCTTCTAAGAAACTTCTGATTAAGATTAATACTTATCTAGCTAGTTGATGGAATAATACATTGAGATAAGTTGGAAATATATCTTTAACTCAAACAACTGGAAGAACAATACTAAAAGGAACAAAGATATAATTTATACATTGAGATGTTCTGCAGCAAATTCAAGGTGCTGCACTAATATTAAAATCACAACTTATTTGTAATGTTTTCAAAACAAGAATACTGCAACCTTGAAGGAAATTTCTAGTCGATGCCAGATACTAAAAGCCCTGATTTTTTTAATATTGGTCTAATTTTAGTATTTTACATAGGCAGCTATTATTTCATTCTCCTCGATTTTCCTTAGTCTCGAGAGATGATTAGATCAAAGGGATGAATTTATTGTAAGCCCAAGAAGTTGCATAAATAGAGAGCTGAGGCTTCAAAGATGTACTCCAAGTGCCGTACTCTTGCACTCAAATATGAGTAGAACCAACTTCTTGAAATATTCTCCTTAAAAAAGTTAAGTAGAATTCACGATATTGTATTCTAAGTGTATTGCCAGCTGTTTCTTTTCTGTACTTTTTTAGGAGGAATTAGATATTCTTAGATTACTCGTCGACATGCTGTAATGATTGCTTTACATCATTATATTTAGTTGTTTATTTTGCTAACTTCTTCCTTGTTTTCTCGCATTGTTGATTCCTGGGGAATTTAAACACAGCTGTTTAGGAGGTTGAAGAATTGTGTTCGCTTTCTGCGCAAAAAACTGTCAGCAGTGGGAAGGATATCACGGAATGTCTAGCGCAGCCAAATCTCTGGAACCTGCATTTCAGGGAGCGGGTCAGAGAGTGTATCCTTTCTTACAGAAACAAGTCTCAATGAACTATATATTTGACTTTGCATCATTAGCACTTCCTAAAATTGCACAGAATTACATGTTGAAGATTACACACTGCATGTTTGATCGCGAATCTGTGTTTGTTTGACTTGAATTTTTTGCGTTCTTGCTGAAATTAACTCTTTATAGTGGGACTGAGATCTGGAGAATTGAGAACTTCCAACCAGTTCCTTTGCCAAAATCCGATTATGGTATATTCTATGCAGGAGATTCATACATTATTCTGCAGGTGCATGTGATTTTTTCCTCTACCTTGTGAGCTAAGGGCTTAACTTTGGCATGAAGTTCGAAGAAAAAAAAACAATTTTTGACTTATCATATTCAAGTACTTTTCTATGCAGACAAGTCCTGGAAAAGGAGGTGGTGCTTATCTTTATGACATACACTTCTGGCTTGGAAAGGATACTAGCCAGGTATGGTCTTATTATCTTCCTATTTTAGGAGTACTTCCTTCACATCCATGCATTGATTAGGGGTACATTTACCTTAGGACGAAGCCGGGACTGCAGCTATCAAAACTGTTGAACTTGATGCCATTCTTGGCGGCCGTGCTGTGCAGTACAGAGAATTACAAGGCCACGAATCTGACAAATTCTTGTCATACTTCAAGCCATGCATTATACCGTTAGAAGGCGGTGTTGCTTCTGGATTTAAGAAACCTGAAGAGGAAGAATTTGAAACACGATTATATATTTGTAGAGGAAAACGAGCTGTGAGAATGAAGCAGGTGGAGGAGTTTATAAATATTTAGAGTATATATCTCGTTTTGGACATCATACAAAGGGTATTGATTGGTTCTCTGCATTATGCAGGTCCCTTTTTCTCGCTCCTCTCTAAGTCATGATGATGTTTTTATTCTTGACACTAAAGACAAGATATATCAGTTCAATGGTGCGAACTCCAATATTCAGGAAAGGGCCAAGTCATTAGAAGTAATTCAGTTTTTGAAAGACAAATATCATGAGGGGATGTGTGATGTTGCAATTGTTGGTAAGAATTCTTCTAGTTGCTATGGTTGTAATTCTGTTCTTCTTGTTATCTTATGGGTGCTACTTCTGTATTATTTTAACATCTATAAATGTCGTTCCCTACTTCAGATGATGGAAAATTACAAGCCGAGTCAGATTCTGGTGAGTTCTGGGTCCTCTTTGGTGGGTTTGCTCCAATTGGCAAAAAGGTTGCTACAGAAGATGATATTATCCCTGAAAAGACTCCCGCAAAACTTCATTGGTAGTTGTTCTTCCATGTATAATTTTATTGTTGTCTTTTGGATAGGGCTTTTGTTGATATTGCAAATGTTATAGGGTTTATGTTAACCAGTAATGGTTGACTATATCGGACATGAAAATTTCTCGACGTAAAACTAAATTTGTTTTTCTCCCATGATATTCAATTAGCATGATGAAATTGTTTTGCTTCATTTACTATACCCAATCAATCAGGCCTGAGAAGTATAATTGAAATAATCATTCATGGTGAACATATATTTGCTGTTTACATGTCACGTTGTTATAGAGAGTTTAAGAAAATACAATAAAATGAGATGTGAAGCTGGTTGCTTTTTAGTCAATAGTTTGACTGGCATGAGTTTACATGCCTTCTCTTAGTTTTGGATTATGTACTCAATTAACCTGGAACCTATTGACTGATCTTGGTGACTGTCCTTCATTTTTATCAGCATTATTGATGGCCAAGTCCAGATTGTAGAAGGAGAACTTTCAAAGTCGCTTCTGCAAAATAATAAATGCTACTTACTGGATTGTGGTGCTGAGGTATTTGTTTGGGTTGGCCGGGTGACACAAGTGGAGGAGAGGAAAGTTGCTATTCAAGCTGCAGAGGTAGAAGGTTAACTTTACATTTTTGTCCTCAATTACAATATTCAGATTCTCAGACCTAAATTGATATTTCAGGATTTTTTGGCTAGCCAAAATAGACCAAAATCAACATATATTGTTCGGCTAATTCAAGGGTATGAGACACGTTCATTCAAATCCAACTTTGATTCTTGGCCATCAGGATCTGCACCTTCTGTTGCTGAGGAGGGACGAGGAAAAGTTGCAGGTACATCTCAGTCCCAGGTTCTCTAGAATGTATTCCATGTCATCTAAAAGGTTAAGCTGTTAGAAAGGGAACACATTTATTTATTTGAATTTAGTTTTCAACATGCCCCCTCACGTGCTGGCTAGATTTAAATTTTTTACATGAAAGTCCCGACATGAGCACCATTTTCAGGAATGTGTGGCAGCTAGACTTGAACTTGGGTCTTTTGTCTCGTTCTGATACCTTATGAACTATGTTATCTAAAAGATTAAGCTAATGAATAAGGGACACTAAATTTTAAAGACTCTTTTGGGTTTTGGTAGCTTTTTTGAAGCAGCAAGGTGGTGTCATGAAGGGAGCGAGCAAAGGTGCTCCTGCGAATGAAGAAGTCCCGCCGTTGCTTGAAGGAGGTGGAAAAATAGAGGTCTTTTTCAGAGTCCTTTTTTTTGCTGTTGTTCTGGGATTAATTTGATTATATATGTTGCTAAACTCCGAATTGTTTTGAATTTTAAATATCTTATCTTGCCAGGTTTGGCGCATTGATGGCAGTTCAAAAATTCCAGCGTCCAGCGAACAGATTGGTAAATTTTATAGTGGGGATTGCTACATTGTACTCTACACCTACCATTCTAATGAACGGAAAGAAGATTACTACTTATGTTTTTGGATTGGAAAAGACAGTGTTGAGGTACTATACGTTGTTGCTGGCTACACTTGGATTGTGAAAACAATCTATATTATGTAGGTAGTATAAATAGTACATGTGCTCTAAAAAATTAGTTAGGTTCACATTATATGGAGTCCTCTCTCTTACTGAAAAGTGAAGAGTGAAATATTGCAACAGTTTCTGCAAAAGTTATGTTACAATTACTATCGAAATGCCATTTTGGACATATGGATACCATTTTTATTTCTTCCAGCCGTTGACGTGTTTTTTTCATATGATATTTCTGATTCAGAAAAAAATGTCTCACTGTCGTATTTATATGAACCACTTGTATTTTAAGAGGTTTATATCATGTTACCACTTTCCATTTACTCATTTATGAGTATTAACAAGAATAATTATCCATTTCCAGGAGGACCAGCAGACGGCTGCTAGATTGGCTACTACAATGTGTAGCTCACTGAAAGGGAGACCAGTTCAGGTATCATTTTATCTCGTTGAGTATGTTTGGTATCTGACAGGATTAGACAGCATTATGGACAAGATTGTAGTTCCTTTTCTTTTCTAATACTGTCCAATGTCCATTACTGTAAGTCCACCTTAGCAAATGAGCCAATTGTGTACAACATTGGACGCTGGAATGTACAGAGTTAAGATGTGAATTATGCCTTGTGCAGGGTCGGATTTTTCAAGGAAAAGAGCCTCCCCAGTTTGTTGCAATCTTTCAGCCTATGGTGATCCTAAAGGTGCCCTTTAGTATATGGAATTGGGAAATAAAAAGGATGCTAATTATGAATAAAGAACGTATGCCTGAACCACTTGTTTAGAGCATCCTCTAGAGACTTTCTATTTATAAAGAGCGTCTTATGCATAATTGAGAATATTTCTAAATTTAAAGAGTAGAACTTTTTTTCCACTCCAACAATGTCCTCTATTTTGGTTCTTCATTTTGCCTTTTTCAAGAAAAAATTATTGATTTCTCTTCATCTTTTATTTAACATATGTTTTTATATGCCAATGGCCAATATATTCAAGTATTATTTAAATAATTCAAAAAGTAAGTTTTTGAAATCTGTAATTTATCAAATGCAATCATTATAAAGTATGAATAGAGCGTGATTTTAGCTCTCCAAATTTGGATAGCAAAACCTACTTTCTATTTTGAAAAGTTAGAATTGAGTCTCTTAAAGCTTATTTTTAAGTACTATTTCTCTAAAATAGAGAGCATCATATTTATAGAGTCTCTTGGAGATGTTCTTAATCACCTTTATTTGTTTCATTAGGGTGGGATGAGCTCTAGGTACAAGAAATATATTACCAACAAAGGTTTGAATGATGAAACTTACACGGCCGATGGTGTTGCACTCGTGCGGATATCTGGAACTTCTGTGCATAACAACAAGGCTATTCAAATTGATGCTGTAAATCCACTCCCTTTTAGTTAATTCAATTTGTGTCCTTTCAACTCCTAAGGCCTCTATCTTTCAAGTTGTATATAATGCTTTTCTCTGTTTTTTCAATTTGGCTTTATATACCTGACTTAGCTTTGTGTTCTCGATGAGCTTCAACTTTTGGTTTCTTTCTTAATATTCAGCTGTATGAAGTTATTTGCTGCTTAACCCAAATAATGTAATCATTTCAGGTGGCGACGTCATTGAACTCAAACGAGTGCTTTCTGCTGCAATCTGGATCTTCATTGTTTTGTTGGCATGGAAATCAAAGCACCTTTGAGCAGCAGCAGTTAGTGGCCAAAGTTGCAGAGTTTTTGAAGGTATGCACATTGTAGAACAGGGTGTATCTTTGTTCTTTTGGGTGTATCTTTGTTCTTTTCTTCTTAGTGGTTATTCTACTACATTAATACTGCACTGTAATAATATGCTTGTGCTTTCACCCAAGAACAAAATGAAATTGTAATATATGAACTGCGACTACGTCTCCAGTCATTGGTAATTGGTTATGATTATAACACCGCGCATCTTCATCAATTACTTTTTAGAATACTAAATTAAACCTTGAACTTCAGTCTCTTGTTTTTGTTGGGTTAGACTATATGGAGCCTAATTACATTGTTCTTTGAAATGTTTCTAATATAGGGGTAATTGTGCATTTATCTCTTTGTATTCGGTCACCCTAGATTCCCACCATATATAAAGGAGTCTGAGGGTTCCATTTTACGTGGGTGATGCTATTCATCACCACTGGTGCCAAGCACCAGTCTAGGTGGCAATTGCTATAACATTAAATGATAGATCCACTTAAATATACTGTCACATGATTCATTTAATTAAACATATCAATAGTGACTACCTAGACTGGTGCTCTAGCACCATTTTTTCTAGAAAGCATTATTCATTTTTTGTATGGAGCGAGAGATAGGAAAGTGAAACAGATCTCAATAGTAAACTTTTTCTCAATTTTTGACGAGTGAAAAATGTGCGGCCAATTGGATGTAGCTCTCACATTGAGGGTGGAATACTATAATTTCTATGTTTCTGTGTGCGCTTTCCTTTTTTTCCCCATTATTGCTCTCATGTATGGGATTAGGCTTGACCCATAGCATAAATCTGACTTTTTTCCCTATTCCTGTCCATGGATTAATTCTATTTACACAAATTTATTAACAATTCGCACAAGAATACCAATTAAAAAGAATAAATTAAAATGTAAGTTTTTTATTCATCTATCATTCTAGATGGCAGAAACAAAAATAAAGTGATGGGCATATTTATTTGTGGACACGTAGTTTCTTGCAATGAGAATTGCAAATTTCTGGGAGAGTGGGAAATTTGCCCACTGGGTTTTATCAAATTGTATACTCTTCCTCAGTATCAACATTAAGTTGAGAAATCAACCCTTATAAAAGAAAGAAAGAAAAAAAAAGGAAGAAAGAAAGCAAAATGGGAACTGCAACTTCTGAGTAAGATATTTGTATTAAAATCCCAAAAGTCATTACCATTTGACGATCTAAACTGAATTGATTGGACAAAAGAGACAAACTTCTCAAAATTTTGTAAAGCGCCTTTTTTAGCAATTTGTGCTTGTTAGATTGTTTTGGGCTTCTCACTGGGTACTGCTTTTACACATTGAAAAAGCACCTAAGGGACCTTGCGAGCGCTTGTACAGAGGTGGCTTTTACCAACTATAGTTAGGATATCTGGGTTTCTGTTATGATCTTATATTTTTACAGTACTATGTTAAAACAGTTACAGCGAAATGGTACTGTAGAGCATAAAAAGTCTTCTGTTATATGTAACTTTAAATATCTCAGTCCGTACGGTATTGCAGTTAATGTCTAATTATTTTCTACATCTCTATGAACTCAGCCAGGATTAGCTGTTAAACACACTAAAGAAGGAACTGAGAGCTCAACATTTTGGCATCCTCTTGGAGGGAAGCAAAATTACACCAGCAAGAAAGTATCTCCAGAGGTTGTCAGAGATCCTCACTTATTCGCCTTCTCTTTCAATAAAGGTTGCAATTCTTTTTTATACAGTTATTTATTATTTCCCTTTATGTTGGAGTATGTTGAAACCTTGAATCTAATAATTTTTGGCGTGTTTTATTTATTGCTCTTGTGATGCTCGCGCTGCCATATGAACTCGCAGGGAAGTTTGAGGTATGTTATGGAATTGAAAATTAGTTGAAAAGTTGTTGCATACTGTATTGGCTTGTTAAATATGGAGGATTATATAGTACTTAACATTATTAAAGAAAAAAGGAAGTTAAAATCTTATTCATCATACTCTCCACTCCTAAATGTCTACCAAAAATGCATTATGTGTATTAGGACGTTTATATCCTAAATACCATATATTTGCCAGGTTGAAGAAATTTACAACTTTTCTCAAGATGATCTTTTGACTGAGGATATTTTAATCCTTGACACACATGCTGAAGTGTGTGTATGGATTGGTCAATCAGTTGATCTCAAAGATAAGCAAAACGCGTTTGAAATTGGACAGGTAGGTGGCAAAGTTGCTTTATGGCTTCTATTTTCTTGAAGTTGTTCTTCCATATTGTGTTTTATTGATTGCATGATATAATCGCAGAAATATGTTGATATGGCCGCTTCATTGGAGGGTTTATCTCCAAATGTGCCATTGTTCAAAGTCACAGAAGGAAACGAGCCTTGTTTCTTCACCACTTATTTTTCATGGGATCCAGCGAAAGCTATTGTATGTCACAGTTATTCATTGGCTTTAGGATTTTGTCAAGATATTTCTTTGTTAACTTGGGATATTTGTTGAACATCAATTTCAAAACACATGATCTCCACAAGTTGCCTGAAGATTTTAGATGAAAAGCATATGAAAATATATATATATTAATTTTCAAAATTAGGTATATTTTATATTCCAGTGTTGAGAAAAAAATTTATTTTTTGTAAAACAGGCACATGGAAACTCATTCCAAAAGAAGGTCATGCTACTCTTTGGGGCTGGTCATGCTGCAGAGGTATATTTCAAAATTTTGCAAAATTATTCTTGCTTAAGTTTTGTAGATGCTGTTTGAATCTTAGAACGTCATGCAAGTAAATCAGTGGTGAATATCATGCCTTGTTCTGCAGATAAGTAAAAAGTATGCATTGGTGTGCATACATCTATCATTCATAAGAACAATGCTATCCAAGTAGAATAGGTTATTGAGGGAGAGGTAGATAATACTAACATGGCATGTAGAGATGGAAGGTGAACATGTGTTGATAATTCCAACTCTGTTCCTACTTTTAAGTAAAAAAATAGGTTACTTTTTGAAAGCCTGTTCAGTTACAATGAATAAGCAATTTCAACTTCTACCAATTAAAAAATTTATTTTAAAATTTCTTCACTTGTTTTCGTATTAGTAGACTTTTTAAGCTCAGTCAAACATGTCCAAGACTTCATTGTTGCTGTTGATCCTGAGTATACTTTAAGGAATTGAATATATGCTCCTATATTGCACATTATCTTTGATTTCATTCTTGATTACTTGGAGACATGATAAGTTACCCATTTTCAAAAAGCTTGTGTGAATCTTCATTGATGTGAAGCTTTTGTTGAATTTTGATGCACTTTTGTAGCATGTATAGTAAGGTGGATTAGAAAACAGTAGAAAATTTTAAAAAGAAAATTTAGTCAAAATCTTGTCTATTGTACTATCCAGTAGGGTCTAATACCTTGTACCGAAGATCCTTTTGGTGTATGTTTGATACACGGTAGTGGTAAGACAGGATAGCATGATAAACATGATTCCTGATTATTTTTCTTTTTATTTTAATACTATCCACCCGATGTATCATGTACACTTGAGTGGTTAAGGATTTTGTGCGAAATGTACTGACATTTTTTCATGAACCAGGAGAAGTCCCATGGTTCAAATCACGGAGGACCAACTCAAAGAGCTTCGGCTTTAGCTGCCTTAAACTCTGCATTTAGTTCAACTCCAACTCCAACTTCAGCTCCAAAAACCACTTCTGCCACAAGGCCAGGAGGAATAAGTCAGGGGTCACAGAGAGCAGCTGCAGTGGCTGCTTTATCAAATGTTCTGACTGCAGAAAAGAAGCGGTCTCCGGATTCCTCTCCTGCCCAATCGCCTGGTATTTAAAGTTGTCTCATGTTCTAGGTTATACCGTCTCTCTATTTTATTTTATTTTTTTAAATGAATTAATTATGGAATTTTCTAGTGATAAGATTTTTGACGTCATAAATATGGGGGTTAAATACTTTTAAGGAAATTTCATGATGGTCAATGAATTTCATTTTGTTTCGAGTTGGTCTCTGACCTTTGTTACAATTTGGTTACTCTGTCAATGTCCATTAGTTTGTAAGAAAAGATGATGTGGTAGTTTAATTATTTGACAACTAAGCTTCCAAGTAGAGCGACACGTCAGTTTTTCTGGTACTTAAAACTAACAGACTTGGATGGAATAATCAATTTGAAACAAATATAAAAGTTCATGGACTAACTCAAAAAAAAGTTTACAGTTAATTGAACGACTTGGAAAATTTCGGAGCTGTTGCTCAAAGTTCAACTAGGTCTGCTGTTTTAACCTTAAAGCTCAATTGTTCTTTTAACAACAATTGTCATGTGATTCACTTCGGGTCCAAGAATTCATAAAGTATTTTGTCTGAATAGTTCTTGCAGCCGGAATAAAAAGTGAAGATGCTTCTGAGGGTGAATATTCCAAAGAAGCTTTGGAGGTTAAGGAAACCTTGACAGTCGAGTCTATCCCAGAGAATGATGGGGACAATTCAGGATCAAAGCCAGAGTCCGACCCAGATGAAAATGGCACTGAAACCACTCTAAGTACATTTACTTATGATCAGTTGAAGGCCAAATCTGACAACCCTGTCACGGGCATTGATTTTAAACGAAGAGAGGTTTGTATCTTTGTT
>CAIGRK010029892.1:0-11608 GCA_903798315.1 Fraxinus greggii | reverse complement strand
ATTGAAAAACTTTGACTGATTGAATCATAATTTGAAATCATCATATTCATTGAAGTTTTCTTACTTATCTCTTGAACTATTATTTAGTGCTTTTTTGTTGAAGTACTAGTCTCTTTTATTACTTAATTTATTTGTACTATTTACTAAGAGAGAAATTTCATTGTAAAATCATTGCTCTAAACTTATCGGTCATATTGAGGTCTTGTGAAAGTTTCATATTGTATGAGGATCAATACTCTTTAGTTGTAAGTTGCCGGAAGGGTTGTAAGGGTTTGGATTAGACCATAAGTCAATTAATGTAGTGAAAATGCCTTGTTCATGACAAAGGGCTTAGTAACGGATGATGTAGATCATTACTTTGGATCGAACATCCACAATTATATCATTTGTATCTTCTATGCCCTTTCACTTATCATTATTTCATTTACATTTTTTATTTTATTGGTCTACTTTCTTTATTTTCATATGATTACTACTTAATTGATCAACTTGTTCTTAACTTACGTGATTTAAGATTAATTTTTCAAAAAAAAAAAATTTAAAATCAATTCATTATCCATCTTGGTTAGTTATTTTTGGGCTATCAGTACTTGCCATATGCCTTTTTGGGAGAGAAACACGGATTTCCAGTCATCATCTTAAATGCTCTAAACAAAGATGAAGAAAATCAGCTATTAATGTTACTTCAAGATCATAAAAATGTAATAGAATGGACCTACTCTGACATAGAAGGGATCATCCCTTCTCTTTGCATGCATGGAATTTTGATGGAAGAAAAGTAACCGTCAATAGAGCAGCAACATAAATTAAATACAAATATACAGGAGGTTGTGGGGGGTAGAAGTACTGAATTATTGGATGCAGGGATCATATGTCCTATATCAGACAATCATTAGGTGAGTCCAGTGCATGTAATACCTAAAAAAAGGAAGAATACATTGGCGCCTAATGAAAATAACAAGTTCATTAATACACACACAGTTATGGGTTGGAGAGTTTGCATTGACTATCGCAAATCCAACAATGCTACTATGAAGATCACTTTCTCCTTTCTTTCATTGATCAGATGTTGGAGAGATTCGCTGGACATTCACATTACTTCTTTTTGGACTGGTNATACACACACAGTTATGGGTTGGAGAGTTTGCATTGACTATCGCAAATCCAACAACACTACTATGAAGATCACTTTCTCCTTTCTTTCATTGATCAGATGTTGGAGAGATTCGCTGGACGTTCACATTACTTCTTTTTGGACTGGTTGGTACAATCTGATACCTATAGCACCAGAAGATTAAGAGAAAACCACATTTATTTTTCCTTATGGCACCTTTGCATACAGAAGAATGTCATTTGGATTGTATAATACGCCGGCTACTTTTCAGAGGTGTATGATGGTCATATTTAGATATATGGTAGGGAATATTAATGAAGTATTCATGGATGATTTCTCAATATTTGGGTTCATTCAATAAATACTTGGATCACTTGAGAGTGGTGTTGCAACGATGTGAAGAAATCAATCTTACACTTAACTCGGAGAAATGCTACTTCATGGTTGAATGAATTGTTTTGCGGCATTTGATTTTAGCTTAGAATATTGAGGTCGACAAAGCTAAGACACAAGTGATTGAGAAGCTACATTCACTTACTTCAGTGAAAGGGATAAGTAGTTTCTTGGGACATGCAGATTTCTATTGGTGTTTAATCAAAGGCTTCTCAAATAACCAAACTTCTTTGCACTTTATTGAGAAAGGGCATGCCTTTTAACTTTTTTAAGGAGTGTTTGGTTGCCTTTAACACCTTGAAGGAAAAGTTAGTCACAGCTCCTATAGTAGCTATATCTAACTATGATTTGCCATTTGAGTTGTTGTATAATGCAAGTGACTACGCAATTGGAATAGGGTTGGGTGGCGCAAGAATAAAGTTTTACATGTAATTCACTATGCCAGCAAGACTCTCATTGAAGCTCAACTGAACTATGCTACTATATGAAAGGAGCTTTTGGCACTGATGTTCACCTTCGACAAAATTCAGGTCTTACTTGACTAGTTTGAAGGTGTTTATATACATAGATCATTATGATCAGACGTATTTGCTTAGTAAGAATGATGCAAAGCCAAGATTATTAGACGGGTGTTTCTACTGCAAGAATTTGGCTTGGAAATTAGAGATAAAAAGGGATGTAAAAATTTGGTAGTAGACCATTTATCTCGTTTTGGAGCAACAAGAAGAAGTTTATACAAATAAATTTAATGAGGTATTTTCAAAAGAGACTCTTTTTCAGATCAAATCAGCATCTTGGTATGCATATTTTGAAAATTACTTGGCCAGTTCAGTTATTCCTCTGAAGTTGTGGGGTCAAGAGAAGAAGAAATTTTTCAGTGATCTCAAGCACTACTTTTGGAACGATTCATTTTTTTATAGACGGGATCTGGATCATATCTTTTACCATTGTGTGCCGGAAGAAGAATAGAAATATTTACAAGAGCATTATACTTTTCTCCATTTGGAGGTCTCTTCGCAGCAACCAAAACAACATCTAAAGTTATAGAATCAAGTTTTTATTGGCCAACTCTATTTGAGGAAACTTACGAGTTAGTAAAGAAGTGTGACAAATGCCAGAGGATATGTAACATCTTAAGAAATAATGAGATGCCTATAAATAGCATATTAGAAGTAGAAATTTTCAATGTTTGGGGGCATTGACTTCATGGGACCATTCACTTCTTTTATGGTCAACAATATATCTTGGTGAATGTTGATTATGTGCCTAAATGGGTTGAGGTTGTGGCATTACCAAAAAATGATCGATGGGTTGTGACTCAAATCTTAAGGATTAATAACTTTTCTAGGTAAGGTCCTCCGTGGGCTATCATCAGTGATGGCGGAAAACACTTTTATAACCACCTATTTTTAGCATTATTGGACAAATGCATGATCAAACATTGGGTTGCAACGCTTTATCATCCACAAACTAGTGGGTAAGTTGAAATCTCCAACATGGAGTTAAAGAAGATCCTTGAAGCAACAATTAATGCATCATGTACAGATTGATCAAAGAAGTTAGATGATGCACTTTGGACTTATCGTACGACATTCAAAACACATATCGGCATGTCTTCATAGGTTGGTTTTTGGAAAAGCATACTATTTATCAGTTGAAGTTGAGCACAAGACATATTGAGCAACTCACAAAATTTTGATTTGAAGTTAACTGGTAAAAAAAATGGAACATTCAACTCAACGAGCTTGATGAGTTTAGGTTGGGGACTTATGAGAATACAAAGTTATACAAGTAGAAAACTAAAAAGATGGCATGATATGCACATTAAGGAAAGAGTTTACGGTTGGTCAACGGGTTCCAATGTTTAATTCTCGCCTCAATCTCTTTCCAAACAAGTTAAGATCAAGGTGGTTGGGACCATTCACGATTGTAACTATATGCCCATATGGCATAGCTGAGGTGACATCTCAAGATCATTAGCAAATGTTCAAGATCAATGGGTAACGGTTAAGAGCATATTGTGGAGGTAACTACGCTAATAAGAAGACAATCCTACCACTTGAAAATCTATAATAGACTAAACGGCAAAGTTGAACTATAGACTATAAACAAAACGTTTATTGGGAGGCAACCTAATCTTTTGTCTTCTATTTATTTTGCTTTTATGAGTTAGTTTATGACTTTTTCATATTCTTACATGTTTAATTCAGTTGGACATCTTAGGGTGTGTTTGAGCAACATTATTTTGAAAAAATGTATTATGAAATAATAGATTTAAGGAGAATGTGTGATTGAAAAAAAAAAAGAAAAGTTATTGATGTGATGTAAAATATTATTTTATTGAAGAATGTGTGGTTTAAAATGATTAGAAGAATGAGAATTTTAATGTGCCTCAAACAGAGACTATATAATACTTTTTTAAGGTACCTACTATTACGAGCTTTTCTATTTACTAATTACTAGGTTGAGCTTGTTTTGGGTAAATTTCCTCTCAATTTTTGAACTAGCATGTTTTTCGCACTTAAATGTTCAACTTTAAACACGTTATTGTTATGCATAACATGGATGCTAATATAAGAACTTCCTGGTTATTATCTGAAGTCATTTTCTTGCAGGAACCTGAAAGATCTATGTCTGAGAGGCACTCTAGCTCCGGATCTCGGGAACCTGGTTCATGTGAAATCTATGTAAGTTACACTAAATTGGTTCCTATTTGGATAATATCTGCAATCCCATTCTTGTTGTCTCAGGAAAGTAACTTCTATATTTTCAAATGTACATAATTTTGATTTATCTTAACCTACTTTACAGAATTTTACGCAACAATTCTTTCTCTGGTCTCATTCCAGAAGGGATCGCTAAGTTGAACGAATTAGAAGTATTGGACCTTGGATATAATAACTTCAGTGGACAGCTTCCATGTCATTTTATCAATAATTTCTCAATAGCAATTCTGTAAGTTCACAATACAAGTACCTTACTTAACACTGAAACGGAATTTTTGTGCTCTCCATAATGGGCATTTTCTGCGTGATACAGCTTACTGGACAATAATGAGCTTCTTGGCAACATGCATCCTGAAATTTATGAGCGTCAAAAGCTATCTGAAGTTCAAGTGGATGGACGTCTGCTATCCAGAAGCACAGAAATACCATCTTGCAGTGACAGATTAATCTCAGGGTACATCTATTTAGTCTATTTGACTTTCTTTTCTAAATTGTAAATGTATTCAAGCAAAGGCTTTCAATGGAAGTATTTCTGCTGGAATTATCTTAACCTTTTATGTTTAATCCTTACCAAGATTGCCAGGAAATTCTTTCTGTCTGGTTTAGGAATGTTATTTATTTTTATTTTTTATTTTTTGAAAAAATGACTTGGAATATATACTTGGACAGTAACAAAAAGTGTTCGTCTGTCTCACTTGGAAAATTTCTTGTGCCAGTTACTTTTGCCTGTCTCATTATAACTAGTTTTCTCAACAGTACTGTTCATTTTATGTTTTCTTAAATCATTTCAGAATCAAGGGAAACATTTGCATTTTGTTTTCCAAATGTGGCCCCTCATACTTTTTCTCCACTTCAAAGGGACTCTTGTCCCTGATTGGAATTCTAATTTCTAAAAGCATCTATTTTTATTTTCAATTATTTTTATTTTCAAGTTCACAATGGCATTGCAACATTTGCAGGAATTTAGGACAAATGGGAGATGTAGCTCAACGGAAATTGTTAGAAGAAGATCCTAAATGGCGATTTCCGGAGATTTTTCGCCCACACACACCATCACCCAAATCTGGAATTTCTCCAACACCAGAACCATCCCCTTCTCCTTCTCCCCCTCCAGCTTCTTCTACTGAAAGTATTTTTCCATCTTCACTTCCTAACCCAGCAAAAAATTCTTCTGAGACGGCTAATCATCATAGAGTTCTGATATTATCTGGAGCCATTGGAGGTCCTTTGTTACTTTTGTTTATAATTGCAGGCATATGGTTTTGTCAATGTAGTAAAGTTACTACTGTCAAGCCTTGGGCTACGGGATTAAGTGGACAGCTGCAAAGAGCATTTGTAACGGGTAAAATTCTTTCCTACTATTACACTTCAGCATGTTTCCTTAAAGATTTTGTCTACACCACTCGTAATTTTTCTTTTTACATTTTTGATCAAGTTGAAGTTATATCTAATGCTATTGACTTCCTTTTCTTCTTTTAGTACCATGTTTCATAATAAACTGATCGCTATTAAAAATATAAACCATCAACCAACAATTCAACAATCTTTGTCTTAGGGGTCCCAAAGCTTAAGAGATCAGAACTTGAGACTGCTTGTGAAGATTTTAGCAATGTAATCGGCTCTTCATCAATCTGCACATTGTATAAGGGTACACTGTCCAGTGGAATTGAAATAGCTGTTGCATCTCCGGCTGTTGCCTCTGCAAAGGACTGGTCAAATAGTCTAGAAACCCACCTCAGGAATAAGGTACTTTGATGTGATTCCTTTAAGAATTTGTTTGTTTCATGACAGATTCTCGTTGTTTTTCTGTTAATAAATTCTGATATCGTTTGGCTTCAGATTGATGCACTTTCAAAAGTGAATCACAAAAATTTTGTCAACTTAATTGGATATTGCGAGGAAGAGAAACCATTCACTAGAATGATGGTTTTTGAGTATGCTCCCAATGGAACACTCTTCGAGCATCTACACAGTGCGTATTTAATTTTCTTTTACTTTTATGCACAATGGTGTTTTAATTGAACAATGAGCAGTGTCAACATTTCATCTGTTGGGCCACTTTTATTCAAGTCATAATTATGTTCTCGCTTAGCATTTATTGTAATAATTGATATTCATTTCATATCACTAAGGTGATAAAATATCTACACCATGAGAACTAATTTGTGTATGTGAAGGTTGTTCTTTTACTATCCGTTCCATGACGATTCATGAGATTTCTAACTCTTGTGGATTCTGCAGTAAAAGAAGCTGAACACTTGGACTGGGCCATGCGACTGAGAATAGCAATGGGGATGGCATATTGTCTGGAGCACATGCACCAGTTGACACCGGTAGTACCCCACAAAAACTTGACTTCTTCAGCCGTATATCTCACCGAAGATTACGCAGCGAAAATATCGGATTTTGGCTTCTCGGGTGATGGATCTTCAGATGAGATTGAACCAAATCTGCAGAGTAATGTCTACAGCTTTGGGGTTGTACTATTTGAGATGATAACTGGTAAACTGCCTTATGTAGTTGGTAATGATTCACTTGAAGACTGGGCATCGGATTATCTTAGAGGAATTCCGTGCCTTAGAGAAATAGTGGATCCTACTATGACATCGTTTCAAGAAGATCAACTCGAACAAATTGGTAGTTTGATCAAATCATGTGTTAATCCTGAGCCGAGTCAGAGACCATCGATGAGAGAAGTTGCTACACGATTGAGAGAGACAACATCCATAGCACCTGATGTAGCGATACCGAAACTGTCCCCTCTTTGGTGGGCAGAGCTTGAGATTCTTTCTACTGAGGCTAATTAAATGCATTAAGAGTGTAGTTGAGCATCTTATTCTTGGATGCAGAAAAATTTATCTTTGTGGTTACAGCAAGTTTGTACATATGAGGTGAAAAGGCTGGTGAAATTTCTACTTCACTCTTTTGTTAAAATATGTCAAAATGAAGAGAAAATATACTTGAAAGTAATGGATATATGTATATTCCCAAATGAGGGAAAAGGTAGTTCTTTTACTTTTTGTCAAGATGGTTGGTTGTTCTGGTTTATTTTCACGTAATGTCTCTCTTAAAGCTTGCCTTTGTAAAGAATGGAAGATAGAGAAGAGAAGTTGAGAGAGAGTTCGAGTTTTCTTGATTCAATTTTGGACTCGACTCGAATGTATTATTCATCCGTTTCGAGCATGTAAAACAAACTATTAAGGTGTAGAATGCATAGGAGATGCTCCTGTATTTGATTAAACGCGGTACAACCGCCACAAATTTATTCAAAGCCAGGACAACAAACCACCAAGTTTGACAGACTGGACGATGACTTTATGATACAGATAATGGCGGTCAAGAGCAACAGTTGTCTCCCTGTAATTAGCTAAGGCTGAAACAGTTTTCTGCCTTAGCCAATTACAGCAATCTGTTAAATTTTCCCTGCACGTGGGGGCAATTTCCTTTTGGAATACAGGGACAGAGCTCGAAATTCAGCTTGAGATGGGCAAAAAAATATTTTAAACGCGGGTTGGGTCCGCCCTGTTCAAACGCCAGGAGTTAGGATTAGCACCAAGAGAGAGACGCATAGCCGTCTTTACTTCTACTGAAAACAGTGCTATTGACTACTCGAATCTACAAACTCCTATACGGATATTAATTTGAACGAATAATGAACTTAGAGCCGAATTGTAAGACCTTTATATTAAAGCAGTGTTATTGAGTACTCGAATCGACAAATTCCTATACGGATATTAATTTGAACGAATAATGAACTTAGAGTCGAATTGTAAGACCTTTATAATAAAGTCGAACCTTTATTATTGACGTCATAAGATCACGTGAACAAAAGTATATAATGGATATTTTCCATCAAATATGCAACATAACATGAAGGTGGCAATCACGTTAGCAAAAATTGTCAAAACAAATTATTTAAATGCAGTTTAGTAGTACCCACGTTAGGGTCTCCAATATTCAAACCCCACAAATGCCCACACCAGTAACTATATATATATAGTGTACCATATACAATACTCAAAATCACCAAACAATCTCGAAGCCTTCCAAGAAGATGGCAAACGGCCGACTCACCACCCTCGTTTTATTTCTTGTCCTCTCTTCGGCTGTTTCCTCAATAACTGCACACGAAAAACCGGCAGAGAAGCACGTTGACGTGGTGGTGGAAGGAGTCGTCTACTGCCAGAGCTGTGATCTCTACGGAACATGGTCTCTAACAGGAGCAAAGCCCATTGAAGCAGCCACAGTTAGTGTTATCTGCAAGGACCACAGAAACCGAGTCAGATTCTATAAGGCATTCCATACTGATAACAATGGATATTTCTATGCACAGCTTCTTGGATTTAAGATGAGCCACGCTCTATTGGATCATCCCCTTCACTCGTGCCGCGTAAAATTGGTATCATCACCTCTTGAAAACTGCAATCTTCTCTCCAATATCAATTATGGACTCTATGGTGCTCCACTTCGTTATGAAGATAAGAAACTTGTTGGAAAGAATTACGAGGCTGTGATATACGCTGCTGGCCCCTTGGCTTTCCGTCCAGCCCATTGCGCTCCAAAGGAACAATCCATTAAACCTGAGGACTAATTACGCTCCACATTCATCTTTCTACCATTTACTCGATTTGGTTCGGCGTTTTAAACTAAAATGGAGTCTGTAAGCAGTAAGATATTAATCATTTTATAGTTTTAATTTGACTATTTTTGTTTGCTACTTCTGGAGTTAATTCTCATCAGTCCAGTTCTGTCATGGAAAAAAAGTTCGACTCAAATGGTGTAAAAATCTTACAACACACCCATAAAGTTCAAATAGCTGCAAAACCGGGCGATTCCATGAAATCCATTATGGAATCTGTTGGACTATGGACACCACATGTCTCCACATTGGTATGATATTGTCCACTTTGAGCCTAAACCCTTATGGATTTGCTTTTGGGCTTTACCCCAAAATGCCTTATACCAATAGAGATATTGTTCATACTTATAAACCCATGATCCTCCCCACTTCTAGCCAATGTGGAACTTTGGTCGCACACCCAACAATCCTCCCCTCAAACAAAGGACCACCGAGCCTCTTCTCAAACGATTATCCATCCGTCCACTCTCAACCAACCAGGATTCTCCACTCTCCTCTTCACCGTGTTGGGGTCAGGACACATCCATGAAGCAACCAGATAGCACTACTTGACTCGAGATCTTGCTCTATCTAGGTCAACCCATCTTCACTGTGTTGGGGTCAGGACACGTCCATGAAGCATTTGAAGCACACCGCCTGTCCAATAGAGCTCATCAATGGATCCCATTGTGAGCAGACCGAGGCTCACCACCTTCGTTCGGCATTCCGAGGAATTCATCCACATGGCTACTAGGGCTTGGCTCTAATACAATTTGTTGGACTATGGACATCACATATCTCCATATTGGTATGATATTGTACACTTTGGGCTTAAACCCTCTGATTTGCTTTTGGACTTTACCTCAAAAGGCCTCATATCAATGAGGATATTGTCCATACTTATAAACCCATGATCCTCCCCACTTCTAGCCAATGTGGGACTTTGGTCGCACACCCAACAAAATCATACGTGTATCGATTACAAGATTTTGCCATACCTTTCAGCATTGCAAACATTTTTCTAAATCATACTTAAAAATTATTTTCCGTTAGTCCCTTCATATATAAAGAGTACCAAAAAATGCATTGTTCACCATTTCTCGTGGTTAGAAGTTATGCTACCTGAAGAAATGATCGTTGTGTCTTGGGACATGACTCCATTCAACCGTTCATGCATTGTCTTCTTAGATTTTTGCACATTAAATTCAAATAGAATATAGTATTTTGCAATCATATTTTTACCAATAGTGCCCATAAGAAGGAAAAGTAACGTAACTTTCGGACAACATTTTTGGCAAATCAAATAAGTCAGCCTTTTTAATTGTAATAAAACATCCGATGTTTTTTCGGTGATTTTTCGGATTTTTTTTGGGAATCTCTAGAAATTGTAAGAAAGTAATGGGTTGAAAGGGTGAATCGTGATTTTTTTAAAAAATAATTGCAAGTTGGGAAAATGGCTTAATAAATTGCTTTGGGCATAATTTTGAGTGGGACTCGTTCTTTCATTTTGGAATATCAAAGTTGATTCATGTTCTCCTTCGTGGGAACATCGAAATTATATATTTACTTGTAAAAATATTAATTGGGTGAATGAGGAAATGAAACTCAAAGTGATGAATTGAAAGATGTTTTGTGTTGGAGGGAAAACTATTTTTAAGTTATCCCACTTAAGAAAACGATAAAGGCAATGATCACTTTATATATGATTGCACTTTGGAATAGTGCAATCACGTGTAGCATAGAGACTCTCTCTACTTGCGCATGCAGGGGGTGCAAATCTCTAACCGAATTGTATATCGGATTTTCAACTTGTGTGTGGGCGCGACCTACGTAAACGAATGTCGACCCGAATGGACCAAAAATTGGTCCTTTAGGAGATTCCACTTTTATTACCTGTGTAATTGAGAAATAGATAGTCGGATTAATGTTGTGACACTTGTAACTCCCAGCCTATTTACGCAGTCCTTTTATTCCACTATTTTGTCCTTCTGTTTGGTGCTATAGTTCTATTGCAAATCCAGTGCTTGATTTATGCTGGTTCCTCCATTGTACTATGAGAGACAAATGCTCAAAGAAACTTCAAACACGTACGGTGAGGGAGCATATACTATGTTTATACAAGCCTCGATTTGCATATCCCATCTCTTTACAGCGGTTCATACATTTATGCAATTTTCATTTGCTATTCTGTTTCCAGTTTTTGCTTGTTTAGTATGTGATTCGCTACTATGCATTTCAGTTTGTTTCTTTTTTCCAACAGTGCAAACATTGTATTCTGCAGTTAATTTTGTAACAGAATTATCCTAAAGAAATAAAAGATTTATCTTAAACGTGACCAGACCTTTAGAGAAAACAACATATGGGGGGCACAGGGTGATTCATTTTAAAAGTTTTGAATTCTCTCAGAAAGGAAATTTCCTTAATGTAGCATTTCAATTACTTCTTAGATGAGTAAAAATACATTAGAAATGATCGCCATACTGTGGGGCAAGCCCAAAGCATGAAAAATGAGATATCGGTCGACCTCTAGGTATTGGTTCAGACAGTAGCACAACTCGGATGAAAATGCTCAATATTTTTTTGTACAAAATTCAAAATTGAGATCCATATTATGTGCTAAGCTCCTGAGTCGAGAAGTTTTTTAATTTACATACATTCTTGTGGAAATCTCTATATCAATCTTGCACTTTAATTTTTTCACATGTTCTATGCATTGGTTCTCTAGTGTCACGGGGTGCCTTTTTTCTTAGCACAGAA
>CAIGRK010029891.1:0-10345 GCA_903798315.1 Fraxinus greggii | reverse complement strand
GACAATCATTTTTACAAAATTCTTTTTTTTTTTCGAATTTATTTTCAACCACGCATTATCAAAATAAAATATTCTGCACGTAAATTAGAAAAATCCTACTTTTTAATCACACATTTTAAAAAAAATCACTATTTCAAAACTCATTTTACCTAAAAAAAAAAGTCTTTATAATGGTTGTAAAACATTGGTTAAATCCAAGGTTAAGCAATTTTAGAATTGACTAATCGGAATTGAACGTCTATTCCACATTATTTTGAAATATTTTATAAGTACTGTGAAAGTAATATTTAACCCTCCATTTGCCCTTTTGATTTAAATGTGAGAGAAATACAAGCCCTAAAAAATTGTTAATTATTATATATGCAAGTAAATAGTGAAATGCATACTTGAATGTAAATATTAGAATTACAACTAAATGCATAATTGAAGATAAATGACAAATACGATACATGAATTAATGTGGACGTTGATTAATTTAAAATTAATACCAATGAATATATACGGGATAATGAATGTTAAATCATTTCTATTAGATGAATATAATTTAATTAACTGAATGCTACTTAGTATATGTGGACTTGAATAATGAACTGTATTGTTAAATGTGAAATTCTAATTAATATTAATTAAATGAATTTAAATGTTAATTAATTGAGAATTAGTAACATAAATTAATATTAATTTAACGAATGTGAATGTTAATTAATTGAGAATTAATTATAATATTTAATATATCTTGTAAATTGAATATATATTGAAAAACGAAAAATAAGATATTATTGAAATAATTGAATTGTAGTAGAACTAAAATCGTCCAAAAATAATTCTTACTTTTGCGATATTTAATTATATATTATAGATGACTCAAAATCAATGTTTTGAAAGTCCACTGGACATTGATATTAAAAACATAAAGAATTATATCAAGTCAAAGGTTCAAACTGGTGTTCAAATGAATAAAAAGACAAAACAAATTCTTCCTTTTCTAAGAAATTAAGTATTTTATGAATGACCAGATTCAATAATCTTTTAAATTGTTTTACCATTTGGAATAATGCTCCTTGGTCAGGTTCAATGACAGGATAGAAGTTGTAGCAGATAATAATTGGATATTGTGTTTTTTTTCTTTCAAATTATCCAATTATGTGTCGACGCATGTCTCCCTATTTTTTAACATGTCATTGAGCCTGTTTGTATGGCATGTTTTTACCATTCGAGGCAATTTACACACAAGTGGATAAGATTTCAAATTGATTTTTCGATTTTCCAATCGAACCGACTACTCTGATCTAATTCTTATGACACTGTTCAGAACAACAAAAACACGTCACTGTAATCATTTTTAAAGTGTTTCTAAGTTTTTGATAATACGTAGATCTAAATGTTTAGAAATAATTGTTCCATTTTCAAAGTATTTTATATATCTAAAGATATTCTTTATTATCCGGAGTATGTTGGATTTGTTTGGGGGAATTTTTTTATTTTTTATGTCTTTTGCATGGGATTCTAGTTGAAGCAACATGGACCTATATGTTGTATAAATTTATGATAGGATAGTATCTCCCAGATGAAGTGGCCACCACAACCTTTCGTGCAATATTAATCTTGGCTTTAAAAGAGGGAAGAATTGGCATTTTGAATGACATCAAAATTTTTATTGGGCTAAAGTGTAAATAGATTTTCCAAGCAACAAAATTTTAAAAAATCACAAAGTCAAGTATAGTGTGCTAACTCCTAGTAGTCGTGCTAATCCCATGGCAATTGTGATTCTGGCTTAAAATTTATAACTTTGATAATGTGATTATGGCTTAAAATTTACTTGAGGTTACTCGTAGTTATAACATGGGATGTTTTTTAAATCTCGTATATTTCTATGCAATCGCTTCAATTTTTTAAAAACTACTTGCTTTCGGAATACCCTAATATATTTTTACGAATCAAATAATACACGCCAATGCCCCTCGTAGTTGAGTTCGATTTAAATTAAATTCTATAAATAGTTGCTCCGCGTCATCTTTTATAACAAAATAAATAAATAAGTTCGTGCCTGAGATCACTATCCATTTCACATCAAATTTAGTGCAGGTTTGGCCAACTTTTAAAAAATTAATTTTGTTATTGGACAAAATATAAAATAATAAATTATCATCACCTTACTGTCAAAATAAATATATCTTTTTACTCAAAAGTAATAATAAAGTAACAAATATTGAAAACGAGAATATTTGTGATTAGATACTATGTTGAATCATTTAAAAAATTTAGAGAGTTGAGAGAATGGTAAATTTATTTATTTAGCCTCTATTTGATACACATTCAAATATTTTATTCTCATTTTTCTACTCATTTTTAACCACATATTTTTCAATAAAATAATATTTTCAATCGCATCAATAATTTTTCCTTCTTTTTCAACCACATATTTTCCATCAATCTACTATTCCAAAATACATTCTTCCAAAATAATGTGGCTCAAACACACACTTATTTTTCTTGCATTCATGTCGTTAAATTAATTTTACGGTAGTTACAAATTTATATCTATAATAATACGAAATTATGGTTGAATTCACTAGGCTAAAGGGTTTGGAAATTATGTTCGTTTTAAGTGTCTCAATCATGACCGTTGAACAGTCGGTCACCAGCGAAATGTCCATTTTGCCCCTCTCCAGTCACCACCCATCAAAAGCATTACAATCAGATTCAGACTCGTTTGTTCTTATTATTTTTAAAATACATTTTTTACTATTTTATTTTCAATCACATTTTTCAATAAAATAATATTACATGCAAACTCAAATTTTTTTTTTTATTTTTTAACCACGTATTTTTTAACAAATCACTATTTTAAAATGCATTTTTATTAAATAAAAAAAGCCCCACAAATAAGCTCTCAGATGATGACCATCACAATTTTTCAAAATCTGAGTAAGGGCATTTATGTCATTAAAGTATAAAATGGTGGTAGTTATGACGTAACTGATAAGGTCTGGTGTTGTATGAATTCAATTGGCAACTTACAGAAACACCCTTAAAATTAAGGATCTTTTGAAAAATCAAATTCAAAAAAGTGACGAATACTAAAAAAGTGACAAAAATTCAAAAAAAAATCACAAACACTAAAAATTGATAAAATTTTTAAAAAATCTCAAACACCAATTAAAGTATTGTAATCA
Source organism: Fraxinus greggii (assembly GCA_903798315.1). Lineage (NCBI taxonomy): Eukaryota > Viridiplantae > Streptophyta > Magnoliopsida > Lamiales > Oleaceae > Fraxinus > Fraxinus greggii. Next base: position 7,169 of record CAIGRK010029891.1, on the reverse strand, counting down.
GTTCAACAAAGTAACGTTTGTTATTTTAAAAAGGTAGCAGAAAAAAGTGATGAACATTAAAAAAAAAGCGATAGGAATTAAAAAAATGACAAATACTAAAACAATGACAGAAATTTAAAAAAATGAAATACACTCAAAATAAATAAAGAGTGCGAAAAAATATTTTTCTCTCATTTCAAAGTATGAAAACAAAATATTTGATATAAATTATCATCAAGAACGGATGTACTAATTAAAATTCCTCTTTACAAAATTCCTTCATTACCTCAATTTTCAACATTCATTCACAACTCTCCTTCTCCCCGATCCCCAATTCTCTCTCCAATTTCCAACCAAAATTCAATCATAACTGTTAGAAGAAAAATTGGTGATTGTGTCTCTTCAAAATCACTTAATCAACAAAACCCAACTGCATACATTGATATTTTGAATGGAGAATTGCGTCAATTTTCAATTCCTATATAGTTTCTAAGGTATTGGAATTAAAAAAAAAATTCAACATTTATTCATTCATTTGCAACTTTGATTGCTTGTATTTCGACAACTACATATCTGCTTTGGCATCAGAAGAAGCGCTTGAAGAATCTCAGATCTATTTCGTGCTACCTAAAACAAAGCTTTAATATCTTTTGAAAACGTCTGATAAAATCAGATAAAATTTGTCATTGTAGTTTGAACAAAACTTATATACATCATAAAGAAACTTGTGCAGTGCTCATCAAAGTGCATTGTCCAATTGTAAATCAATCTAATAATTGGTTATAGACATGTGCTCTCAAATACAACGTATTCTTTATATTCCAATTAAACCATTGTCAATCTAGTATAATTTATTCTTAAAAATAAAATATTGACAATACAATTAAACTAGATGTGAAATAAAATTAAAAGGCGGTAACTTCGGAGTATTCTAACGCTTCTGATGATTTGGTACTTTTTATTTACTCACACAATCATGAAGATTATTGCAGAAGAGGAAACTATTTCGGTAGAATCTCCGATTGATAACGTATACAAAATTTTAGAAGACGGGCGGAGGTTCTCTCTTGGAACCAGGTTCATTTTTGTAAGTTGAGGGTCTGTCTTCTAAAATTGAATTACGTTTTGGGGGTTGGGACTTTTAGGATGTATTAATTACGTTGTTAGATGATAATTAGTTTTGAGGTGTAATAGTCAATTTAGTCAACTTAATAGGGTAGTGGGCCTAATTTACCCGATTCAATTACACTTGGCCCATGTATGAAAGAATTTTTTTTTTTTTTTAAAGAATGAATTGTCAATAGTAAATTTTAGGAGAATGCGTGATTAAAAAATAAAAAAATCAAATTTTCGTGAATAATATTTTATTATGAATGTATTGTTGAAAGTGAGTATAGTTGAGATCTGTTGTCTACTAATTAATTATTGACATGTTATTTCACATTAAAATATCACATATTTTTAAGCATAAGAAGTAGTTAGAGAAAAAATTGAAAATATTAATTTAAAATGATGTGTCAATAATTAATTAGATTGACGAGAAATTTGACTGCAGGTCTCTACTCAAATGAGTATGAGAAAAATGAATGAGAAAATAATTGTCAAACAAAGGCCTAAGAACATCTCCAATGTAGCCCCTATTTGGGCTTTATTTTAAAATGCATTTTTTCATTCTTTTCAATCGTATATTTTTCAATAAAATAATATTACACATAAATTCAAAAAATCGTCTTTTTTAGCAACACATTCTTTAAAAATCACTATTTCAAAATACGTTTTTCTTAAAAATTTGGTTTTAATGGAGCATAAACAAGGGCATATTTTTATGGATTATAATCTATATGACATATAAATTAAAAAAAAAAAAAGTATCAATCCATGTGATATTGATGTATAATGAATTGAATGTCAAGTTCAAATTTCATCTCTAATGAACTCCGTTTATTACTAAAATTTATTTATTAGTAGAAAGATATATCAGACACGAGAGAGAGAGAGAGAGAGAGAGTTAAAATTCTGCTGACTCGCTTAATATTCATTATATTGAAACAAAAAGCTACTGCCCCGAAGGTAAGAGGTGAAGGAAGTCCCTATTCATGAGCATATGCACCAACTACATTGCCCCAATATTTCCCACTTGTTCAATTGTTGCAGAGCAATTTTCGATATTAAATTGACCTCCTTCTATAATCTAGATGGATCACTGGACATTGTTGCCTTTTTTGTCACGTCAACTTTATAGAGTCCCAAACAACTTGCGTTGAAAATAAATTTCTTAAATTCTATCTATTTTTGCTTACGTGACACAAATTTTAAGCAATTTACTATTGAATTGGAGATGATATAATAAAGCTGCTATGCTGCTAGAGAGGGTTTGATACATTTCCCGACAGCACACTTACAATAGGAGGAGCATTTTTTTTGAATTTTTTGTTCACTTGGGTCTTACGCGCATGTGAGTGTGTGTCAACTGATATGACAATTTTTTTCTAACAAAAGAGCTTAATTCATGATATGAAGTGTTATTGTTTTGATTCAATGTTTGATTTCCACGTGGATAACCCGTCTCGTTATATTACTAAATTTGTTAAAAGTGGTAAATATCTGATGTTTAGGGATGGAGCCAGCACACGGCGAGCAGGCACGATTGCACGTGATGGCTCCGCAAGAGAAAAAATTACATGTTCGTTAAATATGTAAAACTATACTAGCTCTCAACAAATGCGATTGTAGCTTGTATGGTAGGGCGTTGATTTTGCATGTGAGAGGCACTTGGTTTCATTCCCCTCACTTCCACTTCTTTTAAATTTTTTAACTCAAAAAATAATAATTAAATAACTCTATATGATTTTGTTTTCGTTAACATTGGTACGAGTATTGTATCTTGAATGGGAAGTCCATTTTTCCTTTTTAACATATAAGAGGCATGGGGTTCAATTCCCCTCACCTCTTCTTCGTTTAACTTTTGACACAATAAATAATAAATAATAACTAAATAATTATATATTGTTAGTTTTTGTTTTTAAAAAAATTTGTTGAGTCGAATTATCATTTCATAATATCTACTTTCATTGTTAGATTTTATCAATTTATTTTGTAAAATTCAAATTTGGACAATTTGATTACTGATCTTTATTCTTTTAAAAGTTCGAAAAATATTTTTCTTTTTGGGTAAAAAAAAATAGCTTTAAAAATCACTGTTTTAAATATTTATGACTCAAATTATTACTTTATAATATATATTTTTATTGTTAGGTGTTAACCATTTATTTTGTATTGTATCTCAAATGGAAAGTCCTTTTTTAACATATAAGAGGTATAGGGCTCAATTCCTCTCACCTCCTCTCCTACATTTAATTTTTTGACACAATAAATAATAACTAAATAATTGTATATTGTTAATTTTTGTTTCTAAAATAATTTCTTTAAAAGGATTTGTTGACTCAAATTATTATTTCATAATATATACTTTTAATATTAGATTATATCAATTTATTTTGTAAAATTTAAATTGGGACAGTCGAAGTACTGATCTTTATTTTTTAAGAGTTCGAAAATATTTTTCCTTTTTGGGTAAAAAATAGCTTTAAAAATCACCGTTTTAAATATTTACTGACTCAAATTATTACTTCATAGTATATATTTTTATTGTTAGATTTTATTAATTTATTTTGTAAAGCTCTTTATCCTTTTAAGAGTTCGAAAAATGCTTTTTTTTTTTGGGAAAAAATAGTTCTAAAATTCACCGTTTTAAAATTTTTGTCTTTGTCTTTTAATCATCACTTTGCATATAAATTTCATCTTCTTTCACTTAAGTTTATAAAATTTTGAAACTTGATCATACGTATGTGATTCAAAAAATGTATTTTTATTTCTTATTATTTTGAATTGTGTTGAATTATATTTTCATATGTACATGATTTTTATGTTTTGGTACATTTATATATTGATTGGAGATTTTTTTAATATAAATTAATTAAATATNTGTCTTTGTCTTTTAATCATCACTTTGCATATAAATTTCATCTTCTTTCACTTAAGTTTATAAAATTTTGAAACTTGATCATACGTATGTGATTCAAAAAATGTATTTTTATTTCTTATTATTTTGAATTGTGTTGAATTATATTTTCATATGTACATGATTTTTATGTTTTGGTACATTTATATATTGATTGGAGATTTTTTTAATATAAATTAATTAAATATTAGTAAATAACTATATGGGGTAGTCGTTTGATAAATGCTCGACGCTTCGTCCTAGCTCGCTCGAGCAACTGGATCCGTCCTGCCGATAGTGCTACACTATCCAAGGGGTACTGGAGCAAGATGATCTTTTTTTCAACGTTTTATTGCCAAGTGGACATACTATTATTGCTGGGAATGATAAAAAGAGACCAAATAACTTCATTGACAAGTTAATGATAAGATTCAGAATCCACGCTGCATGAATTTAATGGTACTAGAGCGTGATGATTTTGTTCCATTGTTTAGTTAACCACGCTGATGCACTAAATTTATTGACAATGACAAAAGAGATGATATGACTTCATTTAAGAATTATCGATCAGACTCAAATTCGATGTTGTACGAATGGGAATGTAATAGAGCATGATGATTTTGTTTTAATGTTTGATTGCCAAGTAAATATACTAAATTTGTTGACAATGACAAAATGTGACGAAATAATTTCATTAACAGATTATTGATAAAATTCGGATTCAATGCCGCACGAATCAAATGATACTAAATCGTGATAATTTTGTTCCAATGATACTAAAGAGTGGTGATTTTTTCCAATATTTAATTGACACATATGTAACACGTTATAATATTACTAAATTTGTTGACAATGGTAAAAAGAGATGAAATAAATTCACTAATACATTGTTGATAAGATTTAGAGTTCCATTAATCTTACTAGCGATGATTTCGTTCCAACGTTTGATTTCTACTTAGCCCCTGTTTGGAGCAGATTTTCTGGTCCAAAAATGGATTTTTTTCACTGTTACACAGTGAGGTGGGTCCCACCAATGTGAGATAAAAGTCGGAAAGTGCTGCTGAAATTGGAACTCAACGGTGCAAAAATTCAATTTTTTTGCCCACACAAAATCGTCTCCAAACTGGGGCTTAGATAACAAATGCTATAGTACTACTAAATTTGTTAAAATTGACAAAAGAGACGAAATAACTTCATTAATTAGTTAGCGATATGACTCGATGCTGCACAATTCCAATGGTAGTAAGTGGTGATGATTTTGTTCTAATATTTGATCACCACTTGGATATACTAAGTGGGTGTTTAGTAGAGATTGAAATTAGATTTTTAGTAGATTGTAATTTCATTTTTTTTGAAATGTGTGGTTGAAAAGTTATGGGACTCATGAAAGATGTAGTTAATATTAATTGTTTGACTTTGACTTAAATTAAAATCTGATTTTTATCCGTAACAAACAGACCCTAAATTTGATTACGAGGATAAAAGGATACAAAGTAACTCCTAAAATAGGTAACCGATAAAATTCAAATTTGTTGTTCCATGAATCCGACAGTAATAGAACATGATTTCCAATGTTGTCACATGTATATGCTAAATTTGTTAACAATGACAAGAAGAAAAGAAATAACTTCATTAGCATGTAACCGATAAGATTTGGTCTGCATAAATCAAACCGTACTAAAGCGTGATGATTTTGTTCACATGTTTGATTTCCCTGTGCATAACATGTGCCATAGTATCACTAAATTCATCGTCAACGACAAAAGAAGACTAGATAACTTTATTAATAGGTCACCCATAAGATTTGATGCTGCATGAATCTAACAGTACCAAAATGTGATAATTTTGTTCCAACGTTTGTTGCAATGACAAAAAGAGACGATATAGCTACATTAACATGTCATTGATAAGATCAAGTGATGCACGAATTCAAATGTACTCGAGCGTGAAGGTTTTGTTCCCACGTTTGATTGTCACATGAATATTTTAAATTTGTTGACAATAATAAAATGAGACGAAATAACTTCATTGTTAAGTTACTCACTAGATTCGGATTCGATGCTACATGAACCCAACCGCCGTGATGATTTTGTTCAAATGCTCGATTGCCACATGGATATACTTATAATTTGTTGACTGTGACAAAATGATATCAAATTTCATTAACAAGTTGTTCCAATTTTTTTTATTGCCACATGCATAACACGTGCCATGATACAATAAAATTAGTATGGAGTAACTATATTGCCATTACGAAATTTTTTCGTTCGCCAAAATATTTATTTAGTATTTTTATTTACTAAATCAAACATTAATGAAGTATCCTAAATAATCACCTAGTTCTTCCTCTTAATTCTTACATACACCACTTGTCTCCCAAGATTGCCAGGAGCTCTCGTCGAGATATGGTTTGTTAATAATTTGGACGTGCCTACATGTAAAAGAGACAATGTGGGGTACAAATTAATTTGTTTCAATTTATCAAAAGAATAATATTACTTGTAATCGCTCACTATATATGTGACAGTTAATGATTTAATATAATAAAAAACTACCACATTAATGTATCAAATCACTAACCACAACATGCATGTCACGTAAGTCGACTATGACACTCTAATAAAAAAACACTTTTTAATCAATGTGTATTTATAAAGTGGCGGAATAAACAAAATTAGTGGCGATAATATATTTATCCATTAGTAAATTTGTTGATAACAACAAAAAGTGATGAAATAACTTCATTAATGGTGTGTTTGAGCAGCATTATTTTGGAAGAATGTATTCCGAGATAGTAGATTGATGGAGAATGTGTAGTTGAAAAAGAGGAAAAAGTTATTGATGTGATGAAAATATTATTTTATTGAAGAATGCGTGGTTGAAAATGAGTAGAACAACGAGAATGAAAATTTTAATGTGTACCAAACATAGGCTAAATGGTTATTGAAAAGATTCCATGCTGTGTAAACTTAACGGTACTAGAGCATGATGTTTTATTTTGTTCCAATGTTTGATTGCCAAGTGAATAGGTTCATGTGCTATTCCATTATCAAATTTGTCGATAATGACAAAAAGAGACGTTACTATATTAATCTATATACTCCTCGTATGATTGAAGTGGAAAATGAGAACATGGTAGGAATGTGAATCAAGTCGGCTTGATATATTTGTGGGAAGCCTCGTAATCTTT
>CAIGRK010029827.1:0-12004 GCA_903798315.1 Fraxinus greggii | reverse complement strand
CCAGATCTGCAAGTTATTCTCGATCTATAACACTCTGCTTTGCCCTTGATCTTGCCTGAATATAACTCGCCATCACTACGACTTCACCACCTGTGCCATCGGAATCCCACACACACCCCTAAGACATTATCGGAATCTCACACAACCACCCAAAAATCAACAACCACAACCTAAACAACAATCACAACCACCTGTGAATAGAGAAAAAATGGTGGAAACCCAATCTGCAGCGTCGAACAAAGACGACAGGTGCTTCGTTGCGAGCAGTGCGGCGATGCAACGATCGCGCATAGTCGCATCTCTCGATCCATAGCCGATCTATGCCGCGCTGTTGAGCAGTACCTATCCTTTCCAAAAATTCCACGATGCGCCGTGTGCGACCCCTCATGGGAAGAAGTACCTCGCTGTTGCTGCGAGAAAGCCACGTCTGCTCCTCCAATGCCGTGCCTCAACGCCGGATTCCCATCTCGTCGGAGAGGGAGGAGAGTGGAGAGTGAGAAGAGAGAGCGGGAAGAGTGGCGGAGAGTGGAGATAAGATAGAGAGAGTTACAGACAAAAGAAGGTAAAGGAGATAAGAAGGTAGGAAAATTGGGATGAAATTAATTAGGGTTTGGATGAAAATTGTACAGTTAATATTTAATATATAAAAATAAAATATCTGATTTTTGAAAAGTGAAATATTCTACCTGATTTTTGAAATTGAATATTTAAAAATCTGATTTTAGGTAATTTCCTCAATATATATATACCCACTTGGGCCAAGCTCAGGCCCACGACTCTTGTCATAGTGAGTCGATCGGGCGGCATCACGCTCGTGAGTGTAATTTTAGCCCAACCTAGTAATATGTAGTTCCTCTTCCGTTTCAAAATTATTGATAATGCATGGGATCCAAATCCAAATATCAATCTTGAGCTACATGAAATGGTTTTATATCTTCTAGTTTTCTCATATTGGATTGACATTTTTTTCAAATTTTCGCCGATTTTTATTTTCAATTTATTTTAATTTCGTGTGGCATCTTCTAACATTAATTTTTCATTCACCCGAAAATAAATATACTACTTAATCTACTTACGGAGTAAAATACACTTGCCCGAAGAAATCTTCCGTCTAACTATTCGGACTCACTCAAATAATTGGTCAAACCAAATTTAAAACTTGTTGACCTCAGAAAGTGACCCAAACAAGTGACCGATAGAATATGACTTCAACATAAGCTCTTTCTTGCTCGTGGCCTTTTCCGATGGGGATAGAAGCAGTCGCGAGCAGTCCAATAATTGTGATAACTGGAATCTGGTATACTGAATTTAGGATGTCCGGTGGTGATAACTGGAATCTAGTTATCAAGGTAAATTTGCGTATGTATAAATATATGCAAAGATCATATGCTATTTTTTTCTCCTCCGAACCAATGTTTCCATAGTGTAGGTGTGGGTTTATAATGAGAGGAGATCATAGAAGAACCGTTGGATGTGGAGCACGTGGACTTTAAATCTAGTACGGACCATCATTTCATATGTATCAATCCGTCCATCCATAGATGGGCAGTTTAATTAATGCCCACTAACATAATAGTTCATGACTTGACGTTTTGGAGTCTACAATACATCTCATCAATCAGTTTTAAATATTTGATTCTTGAGATCTTTCCATAAAAGATCTCCTAGTACATAGGGTTGAAGTGGAGTGGTTGCGGCAGGAGTGGTAATTGCGTTCTGGGTTTCATCATTCTGGACTTAGTTTTAATGAGTAATATTGACCAGTCAGTTTGAGGTGTGACGAAGTGATGCGGAGTGGGGGCTTTAGCATTCGCCGGGAGGCAGATGGTTTTAGTTCGTCTATCATGTGGCTAATGAATTCAATTCGTCCGCCGTGTGGCAATTGAATTCGTGCATCACAAGGCAGTGAATTCAGTTCGTTCGTCCACGTCATCCAGCACGTGGTAGATGCGTGGGAGATGTCGTGAAAACCTGTAACAAAGCCAATTTCCTATGATCCGCCACATTAATTAAAATTTATGCAACAGACTATACAAACCATAATAAAAAGATTAAGCAAAAATTCATTAATCAAGATAGGTACTTATATGGTTTGAACCTTCCGTTGTAGAATACAATCGAATTTATTTCGCTAATAAGTAAACGTGATGTCTTGAACTGTCAATTTTTTGTTGACGCAGGATGAAGACATGAATAACAAATAAAATGGTCTTGTTTGTTACACACGAATGGGTATTACTCGATTTTCGCTCAAATAAATGTGAGAAATATTGAAATCCACCAATTAACGGTAAAAATTGAAATATCTTATTAATCAAGGAAAACAAATATAATATTTTTACAACCTTATGGGCTCAAAAAAAAAAAAAATATTAATCGCATTGAAAATATAATTCTACTCATAACTTCAAATAATACGAATAAAAACTATAAAATAAATTTGAATAAAACTAAAATACTGCAAAAATGATGAAATTATCCTTAAACTGACTCAAAATTGAAAAAGCTAAAACGGACCCCTTAACGGTGGAATTTGACCTCGAAAATTTGACATCGTCATTTGGCAAAAAGTGCAGAATCGAAAAACTCTTTTAAATGATAGTCACGAACGAAAATTTGAAAATCGGGTTGAAAGTTATGCGTATTTCGTAGATCCTTTTTATTTTTTCTCTTTTCTAATTGGTTTCTCATAATCTCTTCTAATTGCACCACATCATTCCTTTCCACTTTAGAACAACTTGTTCCTGAATTGTCATCAGGATATAAGGGCTCGTCGAAGAAAAACACATGGCTGAATTTGTAATAGCCAAGAAAGCTTTCTTTTCCACAATTTGGAAGCTTTTTTGCTCCCTATGTTGATGCGCCCGTGATCTTTTTATTTTTTTCACTTGTAGGCATTCTCTCTATTTTTTTGTATGACATCCACATCAATATGTCATGATTTGCCCAATAGAATATGGCATGCATCTATCTCAACGATATCACAAATAACTTCAGATTTGTAATGAGTCTCCATTGACAAAGGTACCTTACAAATTTGAGGCACCTGAATAGACGAGACTTCTTAATCTAATCAATCTGATAAGGATCTGGATGTTGTTTGATCGACGGCTTAAAATGATCCACCAGCTTCTTGACAGTTGGATTCTTACAAGTGCAACTATCCATGATCAGACTACATGTAGCATCACTGAATTGAAATTTGACCAGAAAAATCTTTCTATGTTGAGTTAACTCTCCCTACTTGGGCATGCATAAAATTTTCTGTACAACACACAAAATCTCATTGTTCTTCTCCACAAACTTCATTTGTGTATTCTTCCTCTTCATCTTCCTCATCTTCGTCATATTCATAATCCTCATTATCTGAACTCCCATTGTAAACGTGAATTTCTGCTTTGACAGTGTAATCATCATAGTCATTAAGACGTCAACGACAATAATCGAGGGTCGGACTTACAGGGGCAGCTACCCAAACATGTCAATGGACGATTGTTGCCTAGGATTATCGCCTGCAAAATTCAAGGCAGCCAGTACGTCCTTAAGTTAATTACGTATTTATTGTAGTGTAGTTTCAATCACCTTTAAAGCCTTACTCTGATCATTTGCTACGTAGGACAAAAAAGTGAATAACAAAAAAATGGTCTTGTTCGTAATACACAAATGAGTGTTAATCGAATTTTGCTTGAACGGATATGATAAATATTGAAATCCACCGTTTAATGGGAAGATTAAAAAACGAATGTAATATTTCTACAATCTTAACACGTATTATAGACTCAAAACAAATTCTAATCACATTGAAAATCTAATTCTATAGATAAATTTAAATAAAACTATAAAATAAATTTGAATAAAGCTAAAATACTGCAAAAATGACAAAATTACCCTTAAACTGACTCCAAAAAAAAAAAAAGGTTAAAACTGACCCCTAAATGATGGAATTTTACCTCGAAAAGTCTGACAAAGTTACTCAACAATAATGTGTAGAATCGAAAAACTCTTTTGAATTACACCTACGGATGAAAATCTATCAATCAAGCTGAAAATTATTCGTGTTTTTGTGTACCAATAAAATAATCTTCATAACTTTTTTCGAGTTCTTATTATTTTGTTCATTTTGACGTTGAACAACTCTAGCATATCACAAGTGCTTTAGAGAATTTAAGCCTTGAAACAAAAATTTAGATCAATAATTAATTTTAACAATACATTTCATAAGTCTCACATTTTTTAATCAACTTTTAAACCACACATTTTATCATTTTTTATTAAAATGTACTAAAGGTCTAATTTCCAGTCCAATTTCAGTTCTGATTTTCATTTAAAAACCCGACTCTGAGGGAAGCCATGAAAAAGACATTTTTATATGTTAATTTTGTTTATATTTGTTGAGAATAAGTTAAGTAAAGATCGAATCCGTTATACTCCATAAGCATATATTCCACATTCTCTCCTGCATTTATATATCATTTTGAATAAATCTGAGCATTAAAAAAAAAAAAAGAATACAAAATATTTTCTAGTTCGTTGTTTCTTATCATTCGAAGGCTGTCATCACAAGGAGAGATCGTTGTATCTTAGGAGATGATTACCATTCCACCTTCAGCATTTATGTGAGCAAATTCATTTTAGGGACAAATAGTTCAACTCTTGCCTCAATCTAATTTTCATCCCGATTTCTACTCCTTTACATTCAGATTTAAAGTAAGTTCCTAGTAAAATTTTTCTTCTCAATTTTATATAGATAAAAGAATATCGTACCAGAATTTTACTACCAGTGTTCAGATACTTTTCCCTGATAACAATTAGAACATACATCCACGCAAATTACTCATTGCCCAGGCATGCATATAAACCATTTAGTAGCAAATTAAGGCTTCATATTACTGCTCTATATAGAAGTTGGTATTATACCCTTTCCAAAAAAAGGGAGTGTATTACATCTTTACTTAGTAGGTAACATTGTTCAGTTCAAAGGAAGCTTAAGTAGCGTCTTTCCTACCAACCTAGAGTTCGTACCCAGGAAATCTAGATTTCTCTGGCATAAGCATATCAAACCACAGGCAAGCAGCACCAGCTAATCCTTCAAAAAGAGAACACGCGTGATCATCTCCATCATAACATGTATCAGCAATTGTCTTTCTTACATTGTGATATAAGTAGCTCGCAAATGCCTTTGCTCGGTCTTCATATACACCATCTCCCGTGAGCCGGGAGAGAGAAAGAAAGACATAAGCATTCCCGGAAGAGCCATCGGCCAATCCTACCTTCTTGAGTAACCCATTCTTCCAAACGACTTCCCCGGCTTCAATGGCTGCATCGCGAAATTCTCTGTTATTTGGTAACACCTGCAAAAGTAAAATGTCAAATTAGAACGAACACAGTGCAAATACCCGCGAGCTCTAGACAATTGAGGTTTTCAACCATGTTTGGCCATGCAAAAAAGCCACTTAGTTTTATTTTAGGGTTAACTTTTTTGTTTCCAAATATGACTCAATAAGTTGGTTTTTTGTTATTGTTACAAGTAAAAAAGTGCAAAATATGCCTCCACAATGCCATTAGATGGTCATATGGTTTAGTAAACTACTGACCTCTGAAGCTTTGCACAGGGTAAGGGCTACGCCAGTGGCACCATGGGACCACTGCACCAGCTTATCCCTTGGGTTTCCTTCACTAGCGGGATAATTCCCGCTGTGAGGAAACCTGTTGCTCATCATGTACCTCAAAGTTGCCTTGACGTCATCAATATCATCATTCATGAGAGGGAAATGCAACAATACGTGTAAAATACCAGCCAGTCCATGAGCAGCTCCCCAATACCTCGTTCCATGCCATCTATACATGAGCGGGCAGGATGTATTATCGGATGCACCAGCCCTTCCCCCTGCTAGCACGGCTTCAACAACAGGCATTAGAAGATCACTTGGCACCACTTCAGCTCCTAAGTACTTATTCATAAACAAAGCAGCCCACAAGAAGCCGGCCCGTCCAAAAAGGAGATCGTAAGACATTCCCAACCCTCCTTCTTCTGGTCCAACAGGGAGGGCTTTTTCTTCTGCCATCTAAACAATGATGATTATGTAAGTGCGTAAAAATGATATGTTTAAAAGATACAGAAAGCTACAAAGTTCTAAAATGAAAGCTTAGTACATTGATTTGTGTTTTAGACTGTAATGCTATCTAGGTGTTAGAAGATATATAAATCAGTCGGGACATTTTCTTGCATTTCATTCATTCATTCATAACACGCATAATCATGTTCCAATTGAGCTCCAATTCCTTCTTGACAAACAATACTCTGACTGAAAAAAGAATAATTAAAAAGATTATATATGGACAATTTCAAATATCTTAAGGGATGGACATCAACGAGCAAATAGTCCCCAAGCACCGATGGAAAAAATTTTCCCAAGTAGATTGGAGATTTTCCATATTCAAATAGTCAAACCACAGATATGGAATAACTTCTAATGCGTGTCCTCATAGCTTTGAGTTGAGTGACAATTTCACATAAATGGTTAAGCAATGTAAGGCCCGGCACACAATGGTGTCTACGACCAAAGATTATACAAACTCAAAACACTTTAAAATCATCAAATATCTCACGACAATCTTAACAAATATCTATGTTTACCAAAACATCCTAGGTTAGTCTAGTGACGTTGCACATCTCTGATAATTAGATAATGTATCCACTTTTTTGTCCTTATTGATGACATAAGATACAAGACAACGAATATCATTGACACTTGATGGCCCAAGGAATGGACGAAGACGTGCATATTCAATCAGATGTATGTATCTGTCTTTTCTTATCAATAGGCCTGGCCATGTGGAATAAATTCATAATATATGATAGACAAAATTGACAGATGGTATACCTCCAGAAAACGTGTGACATAGAAGTCACGTTTCATTAGGTCCCCGCAATAATTTGCAGCCACAGCACCAAGAGCATAGACCCCTCCTCGACCACAAAGAAAAGTCACATGCCTGAATATGCCATAGAAAAGTCTGAGATAATTGTGATATAATTGACAACAATTTATGAAACCAACACCACGAATATGCACGTCATTGTATAAGTAGTATGTCACTTCAAACAGACAGAGCTGGAAAAAAGGAAATTAAGCCCTTATTTGCTAATTTTAATCACACATTTCATCAACTTATATCAAAATCTACTAAAAATATGATTTTAATCTCCACCAAACGGGGGCTAAATCAATTTATGTACAAGTTAGTCTACTATGCTGGGAAAAGAGGAAGAAAAATCCCAAAAATATCCAAATATGATATTTGGCTAAGCTTACAAAGTTCACTTATAAGTATATAAGTTATGTATTAAATAGATAAATTCTTTTATTGATCAAAACTGAAAACAAGTTCCTTATTAGGACCCTATGCTAAGAATTACTTCCAAAATAAGTAACATTTTTACTGTTTTAAATTAAAACTTAAACAAGCCTGTTTGGAAGTAAAAGGTGATTAAAAATAACTTTTACTCATTTTGAAGCTTAGCTAAACATGCTTGAACTGAAGGAAAATATCAAACATTAGAGAGCGACTTGAATTTATATTTCTTCTTGTTCCAATAAATGACAAATTAGTCTCCATCTGAAACAGGGAAATAAGAATAATATCTGATCTTTGGTTGAATTAAGAAAGATACAGAGGGTGGTCCCAAAAATAAGACCACATGAATGAATGGATCTAAGAGCCTAAACATTACATGCTTTCGATTCTTTAATTCTTAAACCATATTTTGTACTTCTCCGAGTTAAATGTCTTGTTTTGGAGAAGTACAGTGTTTACTCTCTTTTCTTCCTCTCAAATCGAGCCCAGACGAAGCATAAACTATATACTCGGGACCTTTGCCTGACCATTCGACAAACTTATTTTATTTAAATTAAATCTTGAATAGACTATGAAATCCACAATGCAATTAGATGGTCATATCGTCACACATTCCTAGCATAATTCGCATCTCTTTGTCTATTATTGGAACAATCAACATACTTTTTAAAAGCCAATATATATGATTCTAAATTCCTAACCCCCTAAATAATGTTATCCATTACAAAACGTCTGTTTCTCTCTTCGAATATTTGTTTAGTTAAATCAATATTCTAAATTAAAAAAAATAAAAATTCAGTACATTCCCATGTAATTATCCCAATAATTAAAAATTAAAAAGTACTCGGCATTATTAATAAAAAAACTTTACTCCACCTAGTAGAGGAATGCGCCACGGCAGCGCAGGCTTCCACGATCTCGACGCACAATTGCAGGTCTCGGTGGTTACCGGTGGCCTCATGAGATCTCAAGCAGGTGAAAGCTGTACCCAGAAGACCCGTATACACTGTTGGGTCCAAGCTCCCATAACTGCCCCGACCCTTCCACGTCACTTCCACAACCTGATTTCATAAGAATTTCATCAACTTCACATTCATAATCCAAACCCATAAAACATCGTACTCAGGACACAATCGCTGTCGATCCAAATCAAGGCGGTGTTAAACCAAAAATAAGCTAATTAATTAGATTTTTGTAAGAATTTCACACCCACAAAAAGTTTTACAGTATACAGAGCAAATAATCGCTTTTCCATCCGAATAAACCCGCATTAATAAGTTAAAATCTAATTTATTATACTGATTATACCTGGTCCTTGAGAGAGATTGCAGCTTTGAGAAAAATCTCGGCTGGGAGTGAGATGTTTGGAGCCGTTGGATCACCAGTGTGGATCATATCAAACCTTTCTTGATTCCCTTCTTCATGATTACTGTCTTGAGAAGCAAATTTTACCACAGAAGATGACATTCTCTACTCTACTCGGGAATTTTTTTCTCTTAGATATCTGTCAAATTATGGCCAGAATAATAAATGTATTTATGCGCACATTATATAGGACCCTCAGGGGTGTTTGAAATCTGAACAGAGAAGGAAACGTGTGTGCGGGAGAAGGGGAAACATCGAAGGTCCCTTAACTTTGATTAAAATTTCATTTTAGTCACTAGTGTTTTTAATTCTAAATTTTATCACTGAATTTCATTTTTGTTTCAGTTTGGTCATCAGCATTCTTGTCATGACATCCCTTCTTTGCTGCTTCACACCTCGAGACATACATTTTTTATAGAGATAAACGCGCTTCGTTAGTTATCAAATTATGTACCTAGTACATATTTTAACTTAAGGTAAAAAAAAAAAAATTATGACTTCAACTGTATTCAATTTTGAATTTTATTCAATCAAATTTTGCAACAAAATTATCATCGCTTATCAAATTGAAATTTTGATTGTGCATTTAAGCAATAATTGCATCTCTTGTAAGATTGAGTTTATACGAAACGGGAATCACAACTACGTTAATAATTAATTTTATGTTAAAATGTAAATTTTAATAAGTCAAATTGCTAGAGATAGCAATGGGACTGGTTATAGATTAGAAGCTCGTTTGAGCCATATTAAAATTTTCATTTTCATTTTTGTACTCATTTTTAACCACACATTTTTCAATAAAATAATATTTTATATCACATCAATAGCTTTTCCTTCTTTTTGAACCACACATTTTTCATCAATCTACTATTCCAAAATACATTCTTTCAAAATAATATAGCTCAAGCACGCTCTAGAATTTCCTTCCATGTCCCATCTTATGAGGGTTGGGGCAAGGAACTCCAAATCTCCGCTTGTGGTTCTGTTTATATATAAAATTGTATAAAAATAAATTTACTTATGTCGGGCCGGCCATCTTAGCCTCGTACCCATCACGTTTCCCCATTAATCGAGGAATCCCCTTCTCATTGCCATCCTTATTAACAACATACTGAAATAACAACAAATCAGTCCATAATGCAACTTAGAGCTTGTTTGGTAGTCATGAATTAGTCAAAAGAATTCATTTTTTGCTCGTTAAAGCCACCAAATTTGACTTTCTTCCTCACAGCCATTTTTTTGACAATTGTAACGTTTATTTTTTTCCTAAAATTTTGTTGATTCTTGGCTACCAAACAGGCTCTTAAGAAAATAAACCACCCATAATAAGACCATTATTTTTCTAAAATTCATTTTTCCTTAAACTAATTTCAACGGCACATTTTTTGGAATTCACAGCTTTTATCAATTTTTATCATTATTTATTGAAGGTCAATTTTTATTTAAATTAAACACGGTCTAAATTCTATGTCGATTTTTTTTTCATGATTTATTTAATAATTAAAAGCGCAGCTGAAACTTCACGTGAATCGCGCAACCCTGTTGTGATATTAAATTATATATTGTATTATCAATGAGGATAAGAATACTGGTTTTTGTCAATTAATTTATCATATAAAGCTTTGTTTAAAGACAGGTGGTGTTGAAGTGAAGTGAACGTAAATGAGCACGTTCTAATTGAAAAGGAAATTACTTGGTATCTGTTTGTTATAGATTAGAAAATAGATTTTTAGTAAATTTCGATAAAAGTTCAGTTCAAAAATTGTGAATACCATGAAATATGTGTTAAAATTAAAGTTCTTAAGTTGTAGCAAACAAGGGATTATTCCAATTCAATTAATAAATGAGAACTCAAGTTAAACTGGTTCTCATGATATATGAAGAGTTCTACACGAATTTGAATTGATTGAGTCCCAATTAAATTAAACTACGGTTCTTGTTTGAGGCTTAAATACATCACTCTTTGATGTTACTCATCTACCTTTTACATTATCATTTTAAACTTATCGAGAAATGGAGCCAACAAGGGCTACCGTCATGACTTGCCGGATGCTTGTTCTGCCAGACTGCCGCTCGATATGGGGACTAATAGATCATTGCCCTAGACTTTTATTTCAAGTGATTTCAAAGTTATAAAAGTTCCGTGTAAAAAACTCAATAAGCCAAACTTATTGAGTTTCAATGCCATGTAAAATTTAAAATGTGCTCTTATGCAATCAAGTGCTCACCCTACTCTAGAGAAAACACACGATTGATAAAAATTCAAATTAAAAATAACCTAACTTGAAATATGACACGAAACATTTTCACATAATTTTTGCTTTAAACATTCTTGCGTTGTACTTGGAGTGGGTGGCTTTGAAGTTATGGTAGTTTGAATACGTGGATGCGAGTAGATATATTATGTATTAAAATATGATAAATCGATATAATATATTTGTTCACATATTATGCATTTTAAATTGTAAATAATTATGATCTTTACATATCTTTGACATTATGTACAATGAAAAGACACCTTAACGTAAAAACTTGTCAATCATGTAATTATGTCCATATGTGACTGTCTCGAATTGGTTATGGTAGTTGTTCACCTCTCTTATCTGTAAGGAATCGAGAAAAGCTTTAAATTGTATGTTGATTCTCATCATCGGTCAAATATTTAAACGTTGACTTGAATTTCGAGATATGAGTTATAAGATCAATTTGAACCAGCATACCTTTCGATAATCCTCTATCAAATTGTAAAAGAATTCAATTCAAATTTTCGTATAATTTAAAAAAAAAAAAAAAATTGTGTTCAAGTATAATTTAGCATGGGACCATATTGTTGTCATATAATCGATACAATTCTTTACACGAAAAACATATGCCTACCCAAAAAGTGGAACATAGCACAAACATGTGCATATAGCGTTCCATTTGACCCCATTTGTACTCATATCCATATAATCTATAAATATTAGCACGTGCAAAAAACGTGTAGCATAGGCTGTATATAATAATTGTACCTAACACTTATCTATGAGAATCGAGTTTGGACGGTTCACAAGCGTGATGTGCAACTTGGAGCACTATATGAATTCTGATATTGCTTAACCAATTTTTTTTAAATAGATTAAATATATTTTTATTTATACAATTCAATTATATTGTAGGATTCAACGCGTATAAATACTTAAAAGTAATATCAAACATGCAATAAGATTGAAATTGCGTCACAAAAAATTAGTTGAAATTTTATTTGTTAATTATTGTTGTTTCACGTGGAATGCGCTAA